>PVJN01026892.1:0-28614 GCA_004026805.1 Lasiurus borealis | reverse complement strand
ACAGGCAGAACAGCCCCAGGCCGGCCAGACCTCCCACAGGCTTTTCTTGTTTGGTAAAGCCAGAATGAATGGTTTCTTTGCAGAAGCAAGCTGCCTGGGTTCCAAGGTGAGTCAAATAACATCCCTTCCCTAACAGATCAGGTGGTGGTTTCGCGAGTGCACATTTATCCCCTCCACCAAGATCTGCATTCCTACAGCGGGCCAGGTGGTTTCTGGGGAGAGGGAGCAAGTCTAGATGCATGACTATGGGTAGCCTCTCAGAGGTGGTGGCATTTGAGCTGAGACTTAAATGGACACTCAGTTATGCGCGAATCTGGGGGAACAAGGTTCTAGGCAGAGGAAACAGCACAGGGAAAGATGTGTGGTAACGAGCTTAAGCGTCTCTAAGAAGGGAAGGAAGCCTAGGAGGTCTTTTTCTGGGGTAAATTCTACAGTGCGGTGACAGGACCAAGAGTTATAGACATTTTTATGGCTCTTGATATATATTGCTGGATTGTTTCCCAAAATGAATATATATATATATAAGATCATGTGTCCAGTTGTTAACAGCCATTTTCCCTGGGGAGTGCAATGCAGAGGTCGACAGGATGGGAAAAGGGACTTTAAAAGTTTCCATCTTCTGCATGATTTGCCTTTTGTTCCAAGACTATATATCTTTTGTTGTTGTTGTTAGTCCTCCCCTGAGAATATTTTTCCCATTGATTTTTAGAAAGAATGGAAGGGATGTATGTGGAGAGACACACAGAGAGAAACACTGATGTGCGACACATCTAACTGGGGCCAGGGATGGACCCTGCAACCTAGGTACATACCTTTAACAGGAATTGAACCCAAGACCCTTCTGTCTGCGGGCCTGTGCTCTTACAACTGAGCCAAAGCAGCTAAGGTGAGTATATATCAGTTTTGTAATTTAGAAAGATAATTGTTTTTATTGATTTCAGAGAGAGGAAGGGAGAGGAAGAGTGAAAGATCAGACAGAGGCCGAAAACCAGGACTACAGGCTTTATTAGAGGAGAGGAACCTGCCAGGCTGTCTCGCAAGGGGAGAACAGCAACACGTTCACCATTATGAACACGCCTTTTGAGGGAAGGAATGGGAAGGAGTGGGGGCTTAGTGTACTCGGCATGTGCTGATTGGTGGCTTAATGTATGGTCCATATAAGGTACATAGTTAGTCACTCAGGTACTTAGGGACAAGGGCTTAGGGTATTTGGCAGGTGCTGATTGGTGGTTCAATGTATAGTCCATATAAGGTGCCTGGGTAAGGTACGTACTCAGGTATGTTCAGGCTGCAGGTTACGTCATACTCTGCCCACCAGTTGGGAGAAGGGAGGATCTATCAAAGAGAGAGAGACAGAGAAACCTCAATGATGCAAGCGAATCATCAATCAGGTACCTCCTGCATTCCCCTTACTGGGGATAGAGCCAAAAACTTGGGCATATACTCAGCTCAGGAATCACCCTGACCTTTTGGTTCATGGGTCAATGCTCAACCACTGAGCCACACTGGCCAGGCCCATTTTTATAATTTAAAGTGATTTAATGCTTTAGAACAGCAGTTGGCCTCTCTGTTGACTAATGAGTTTGCCAACCACTGTTTTAGAACATTGGTAATAAGCAGGGTGGTAGATATAGCATTTTGTTAGTATAGATATTATATATGCATTATATAAACTCCATTATATATGAAACATTTCATACTAAAAATTTGATTTTTATAAAATATATTAATTTATACACCGCAGGGAGCTCTAAGTTTAACCACATACACACACGGATTGATGGTTATTACCCTGTGACATTTTTGCTTCTTTATCCTGGTTCAGGTTCTGTTTTGCTCTCATGTTAGCAAAGTCACTTTATCCTCTCTAGATTTCAGTTTTTGGTCAAATGGGAAAAAGATGTGACCAACTTCTCAATTCACTGACAGAACGGTCCAGGAACAACAGTAAACGGGAAGGCACTGCAATTTTAAACTGCAGGAGAAGAGGAAAGAGAATGAGGAAGGAATGTCAGCGCTTCTCAGCATAGCCCTTCTAGACCCTCCCATTCCCCCTGATTCTCTGTTCTCTGAATTCTGTCTTAGATGTTCTTAAACTTGAGGCTATACAATGACACGTTTGCTTTTAAGTTTATTTATTTTTAAAAAATATATTTGCTGATTTTTCACAGAGAGGAAGGGAGAGGGATAGAGAGTTAAGAAACATTGACCAGCTGCCTCCTGCACACCCTCTACTGGAGATGTGCCCGCAACCAAGGTACGTGCCCCTGACCGGAATGGAACCCAGGACCCTTCAGTCGGCAGGCCGACCCTCTATCCACTGGTTTCGGCTTAAGTTTATTTTTGAGAGACAGAGAGAAAACACTTCTTTGTTATTCCACTTATTCATGCACTCCTTGGTTCTTTCTTGTGTGTGCCCTGCCTGGGGATTGAACCCACAGTGTTGGCATATTGAGGTGATGTCCAACCAACTGAGCCGCCTGGCCAGGGCCTCACACTGGGACACTTTGAACTGTTTTGAACACATTAATGATGAGTTCCCCCAGAGCGGGGCCCAGGGAAGAAGGCAGGATGTCCTGAGGATGGGGTTTTAGGCATTAGTGAGCAGGTAGAGGAGAGGACATAATCTGGGGGAAGGCCAAGAATCGTCTTTCCAGAGACTAACATGACAGGGAGTTGGATGTCTTGGGAAGAACTTCAAATTCGGCTTCAGAAGCACTAGGCTGGAGTCTGGGTATTTCAGTGACTAGCTCTGAGCATGTCATTTCTCCACCTTTGTGTTTTCCGTGTCTTGAGCTGTGGGGTTCGAGAAATGGGGCTATGAAATTTGCCTTGCTTGCTTCTTCATGCTGTTTCAGGGGTTTGGTGAAGCAACGCACATTTTGAAATGTTGACATGGGTGAGGCTCTGCGGAAATACACTCTAATTACATAAAACCCCTGCGGTTCTTGGGGTTGTTTGTTACCGCAAGACAACCTAGCCTATCCTGGCTAATGTTCAGCCTGAGTCTCTGTTTTCCCTTCTCTGGGAGAATACCTGCTTCTCCTCCCTGCAGTGAAGACTTAATGGGTGAATGTGTGTCAAGCTCTTAGCTCAATGTTGGCTCACAGAATGAGCTCACCAAGCATTTGATTCTTACCCTCCCCTAGCAAGATGGTCATTCTTGGCCAAGGTAGACAGGCCACCTGACCAGACCTTCCCACGGGCCCCAGGGGCACAGCAATGAGGTCAGTAGTTCCTCCTGACACACAGTCCTCATTCAGCAGCAGGTATTATGGGTTCTGTCTCTCCACACTTCCCAGTTCTTTCCATGCAAATCCTGGGGCTGTAATTTGGAGCTGTTGAGAGATCTGGCACTGACATCCCCTGGCATCCACCTTCCACTTGCAACAAGCTGTGGCAACTCCATCTCCCCGAACCACTGCCACCACGTGGGGTGGGGGGAGTGTAATTGAAGGGGTGATGAAGGGGAGCCTTCCTGCCTCATTTGCCATGAACTTTGGGGAATATCAGCATTCGGCAAAGCCTTTGAACCTCACTAGTCCATGCCTTGACTCTAATAACATCATTTAGAAGATAAATAAACAAACTGAACACAAAACTGAGCTGTGGGTGCCATTTATGTATGTAGGTAGGTAGGTGAAGTTTAATGGAATGGTGGTGGTGTTAGAAGCAAGGCATGAACATGAGAGCTCAGTATGGAGAGGCAAACCCCCTTGGAAAAAGCACCTTGGCCTTGGGGGTTTGTCCCAGGCAGGGCCCTGTGCTGCACGGGAGTGGGAGGAGAGGGCAGGGCTTTGCAATCAGGCTGATACTTTCAGCTGCATCAGGAAAGCAGTTCCCTGAATCCTATCCTGAGGGACAGGAGGAGTTAAAGAGCCCTTAGAAATTTAAACCAGGGCTACGGCAGTGTTTCCCAGAGCCAGTGACTCAGGATTGCTCACCTGGACACCTTCCCCATCCATAGCCATGCCCTCCCCACCTCCCCCCCTCCCCACCCCACACACATTCTCATCCAGTTATGGAGCAGAGCATAGGAACTTAGAAAGATTTTTAGACCAACCTTTGAAGGTTCAAAAGAAATTCAAGTCTATTTTCAAATCTAGGCCTGGCTGTGGTGGGCCCTGGTCCTACTGCAGTCCATCTCCCGACCCACGGAAGCCGTGGCCAGGCTAGTAACAAACTACCCTGGGCAGTTCAGGAAAATGGATCCGCTCCCAGCATCCCATCTTATGAGAAACAGATGACTCCTTTCTCGGACTTGGCGGGCGCCTCCAGAAATCCATCCTTGTCCCTTCCTTGTTCCAAAGCAAACACTTGTCTTGGCTTCTGTTCCCGTGCCCAGACATGCTCAGCGGGAGCGGAGCTCCTGAGCTCAGGACCTGGGCCTGGAATGGAACTCAGCAAACACAGGTGAGCTGTGGACACAGTGGTGGGGCCGCTTCCATAACAAGCCACCAGACTTACACATCCACGTAACGCATCCACGTAACTTTGTCTTCTTCCAAACAGGCCCCTAGGCAGGCAATAAATTTTTACCTCAAGGGTGACAGTGACAACAAGGCATCAACATGTATGGAGCATTGGTCAAATGGTAGGCTCTGTGCTAAGAGCTTTATTATAAGAATTTTCCATTTGACCCTCGTAGCCCTCATACTAGGCGAGGAAATCGAGGTTCAGAGAGATCAAGTCTGTCACTCCTGGTGGCAAAGCTGGGAGTGGAAGCCTGGCCCAGAGCTCTCCACTCCAGCGGTAGAATGACTCCAGAACTTGGAATGAAGGTGTACAATCTGATCCTGCCTGATGGTGTGAGGATTCACCTTCATTCAGGTTCAACCAGGGAAAACAGGAACTTTCACTTCCCAATGTCATTGAACTCTCACCACAGTGAGGCATGTGGGTGATGCACACAACTGGCTTAGGGAAGAAGTCAGGGTGCTCAGAGAGGTTGGGGAACTTGCTGTAAGAGGCAACGCAGCTCAGCCGGTGTGGCCCAGTGGTTGAGCATTGACCTATGAACCAGGAAGTCACAGTTCGATTCCTGGTCAGGGCACATGCCTGTGTTGCAGGCTCAACACCCACCCCCCACCCTCATCTCCACCCCCCATTTGGGGTGTGCAAGAGGCAGCTGATCAATGATTCTCTCCCATCATTGATGTTTCTCTCTTTCCCTCTTCTTTCCTCTCCCTAAAATCAAGAAAAAGTATATTTTAAAAAAATAAAAGAGGTAACGCAATAACTCTTGAATTTGATTTTTGGAAGCAGCCAAAAGCTATTTTGAGCAAAGTCTTAAAAACTAGGTACTTCATCCAGTTTGACAGTATTAGACGCATTCAATATAAATTTATGCAAGACTGATCATCTTGTGTGGTTTATAGGCTGGTCATGAAGGCCATTCCAGGAATTTTCTTCCTTGTCTTCAACCCAAACCTGCCTACTTGTAATTTGTTCCTGTGGCCTCCACTTTGCATCATGGAGCCACATGGAATTGCCCTTATCACGCCCCTTCTCCCCCACCACTCCATCCTATTCAGCTTCGTTATCCAGTGGCCAGGTGGGTAGACTGGAAGCCGCATATTAGACAGATGGGTATGCACTGTAGACGTTCTAACTTACCAGTTCCATGGTTTTACACCTAGAGAGTCTTATAGGTCTGGCTTTGGGCCGGGACGTGGTTGTTTTTTTTTTGAAGTTTAGCAAGCGACTAGCCAGGATTGAGAACCACTGGGCTCAGAAGAGAATGTCAACCCAGAGAGGCTGGGTAACTAGCCCAAGTGTCACAGGAACCATATCCTAGAGCTGGGCTTTGAGCCCCCAACCACCTGCCCTGCCCTTCCCCTGAGCACACCCACTCTCCTGACCCAAATGGGGGCCCCTGAGCGTGGGGTGCCAGCAAGAATGAGGGATGAGGAATAGGGTTTGTTAGTCTCTGCAGTCTGCCCAGTTCTAAAGGTGTTGCTCTCAC
This sequence comes from Lasiurus borealis, assembly GCA_004026805.1. NCBI lineage: Eukaryota > Metazoa > Chordata > Mammalia > Chiroptera > Vespertilionidae > Lasiurus > Lasiurus borealis. Next base: position 22,649 of record PVJN01026892.1, on the reverse strand, counting down.
CCACAGCAATATTGGATTCCTTGTGACAAAGGCATCTGCGTGTGATGTGCTGTCTGGAATGCTGGAAAATGGTGTACACATACATGCTCAGGGACCCCTGAGAGCTGACTCTGCTTAGCCCCCACACAGGATATGGCCCTGGAGTCAGGTCCAGACCGCGAGAGATCATGTTCATGAACATGCTCTTTGACCCACACTAGGATATTTAAAAAGCACATTCTTCTGGGACCATGGCATAAGCCCCTCTCTCATCCTGCCTTGCAGGCATTGTGTGGGTGTCAGCACTCACAATCTTTAGTTGGGACTGGCCAGGCTTTGCCTGGGTCCCTCTCTCTGTGGCTCTATATTTTAGCCTTTCTAGTTGTCTTTTTTCTTTTCTTTCTTTTTCTTTTTTGCATTTCTAGTTGTCTTTTTTCTTAATCCTAAACTTCCCCAAGATGCTCAAGTCCTGGCTCTCCATTAGCTTTTTGCTACTAACAGAAACATTCATCTACTTGCTACTTCCCTTACCTTTTCCTCTGTGGCTGTCCCTACCTCTTCCCCTCAACTCAAGGACATACTTTATCTTGAAAGCAACAGAGGAAATTTCAGGCCAAGAACAAGGCACAGGTATAGTGATAGCTCAGCTGACGACCGACCATCCATACACCTGAATACAAATGAATTGCTTCTACACATTCAAATTCATTTGGTGCATCCTCAAAATAATCTTGTGGGATGGCTAATTTTATGGGTCAACTTGACTGGGCCACCAGCTATTTTGTCAAACATTCTGGGGTTTCGGTGAGGGTGGTTTTTATGAGTTTAGCATTTAAATCAGTAGGCTGAGTGAAGCAGACTACTCTCCTTAATGTGAAGGCCTGAATAGAACAAAAAAAGCTAATCCTTCTTTGAGTAATTCTTTCTGCCTGATGACCTTCAAACTGGGATGTTGGCTTTTTTTTTCTTTTTTTTTTTTCCTGCATTTGACTTGAACTGAACTGAAACATTGGCTCTTTCTGGGGTCTGGAGCCAGGTGGCCTTTGGACTGGAATTACACCATCAGCTCTCTCTCTCTCTCTCTCTTTTATAAAAAAGATATCTTTTTATTGATTTCAGAGAGGAAGGGAGAGGAGAGACATCAATGATAAGAATCGTTGATCAGCTGCCTCCTGCATGCTCCTTAATGGGGATGGAGCCTGCAACCCAGGCACATGCCCTTGACTGGAATCGAGCCCAGGAACCTTCAGTCTGCAGGCCAACGCTCTAACCAAACCAGCAAGGGCCACCACCAGCTCTCTTGATTCTCAGGTCTTCAGACTCAAATCTGAACCACACCATTGGCTCTCCAGTCTTCAGTTTACTGACTTTGCAGATCTTGGGACTTGCCTACCACCATAATCACATCAGACAACTCCTCCTAGTAAATCTCTTTCTATATATTCATCTTATTGGTTCTGTTTCTTTGTTTACTTTTAGAATTAACTCTTTATTGTTGAAAGTACTACATATGTCCCCCTTTACCCTCCCCCCACCCATTGACGGTTCTGTTTCTTTGGAGGACCCTGACTGATACACCTTGCCTCAGAGGTCTTGTTAACATTTCCATTTTGCAGATGGATAAAACGTTTCAGAATCAAAGCCACCACACCCACTCAGGTGTCCACTGCCCTGCCCGCTCTAGCAGAGCTGTTTGGATCTTGGCTCATTCTAGCTCTTCTCTCCTTCCCTCCCCCCACCTTTCTGTCCAGGTCTTTGATGTCCAGATGGAAGCCCCATCTTCATCCCCTTCCTCACTGGGACGACCATCTGCCTGGATCTAGGATCTGTGAGTCCTCCCTGGGGAAACCATACTCATGGGGAAGCTAAACACATTCACTGGCCTTTGCTGGCTCTGCAGTCACTTCCCTTTTCCACTGTTGCAAGCATTTCAGAACCCACATATTCCATTTGATTGTTAAGCCACACCATTGTTTTGGAGAGAAGGCTATATTTCCTGGAGACTGTCTTTCTCATCTCCATTTCTTTCCCCACCTCTCCGTACATTCCTTTCTAAGGGAAGGGCAGCTGGGTGGGGGGCCCGAAGCCCAGCTCGAGGATACGGTTCCTGGGACACCTTGGGCTAGTTACCCAGCCTCTCTGGGTTGACTTTCTCTTCTGAGCTCGCTGTACAAAGCAGCTTTGTACATTCCTTTGAACATTCCAGATAATCTCCCCCAGCCTGTGGGTTTGTTTCCAAAACAATTCGGGTGTTTAGCCTACATATTTTGACCTGCCTTGATTCCAAAATGTTTTGGAGATATCTCGGGAGTAGGCTAACTTCTTCTTGGCTTAGTTAGGCCTATGACAACAAATGTATTCTGAGTTCTAGGTGGGAAAAGAAAGAAAGAACAAAGGAGAGGGAAGAAAACAAGAAAGAACCCGAACCGGTTTGGCTCCGTGGATAGAGCGTCGGCCTGTGGACTGAAGGGTCCCAGGTTTGATTCCGGTCAAGGGCATGTACGTTGGTTGCGGGCACATCCCCAGTGGGGAGTAAAAAAAAAAAAAAAGAAGAACAAGAAGAATAAGAAGAACAAGAAAGCAACCAATAACCCAACAACCAAGTTTGTAAGTGAGTTATGGTCATAGTTCTGCAAGAACACTTGCATTTGCAGATAACTCTACTTCAGCCAACCAGGAGCAGGGCCACCAAAAAGCCCAGCAAGCCATGTACCAACTACACAACTGCAGTTAGCCAGCTGTGTTTTTTTGTGTTTTGCTTTTTCATCCTTCGTATTTGAAAACACTTCGATACAGTTACCCTTAATATTTCTTCTTCGCACGCTGGCCCAGTAGCTCAGTTGGTTAGAGCATCATCATGATACACCAAGGTGAATCAACCAAGGAATGCATAAATAAGTGATGTTTCTTTCTCCCCCTCCCTCAAATAAAAAATAAATAAAATAAATCCTTCTTCCTTCTGAGCAGATAGAGGAATGGGTCAGTGAAGGGACTTGCTCAGTATTAAGGTGGGAGATAAGAAGATCTTTGAGGCCTGGGCATTGTCCTCCATAAGGCTTCTCCTCAAGGCTAGGACCTGGAATTACAGGGGATGTGCCAATGTGCAACTAGAGGGAATGTGCCAACGTGGAATTACAGGGGATGTGCCAAAGTGGAATTAGAGAAAATGTGCCAACATGGAAATAGAGGGGCTGTGGAGGAGGGCTTTCCAGAGGCAGCAGGGTGGAAGAGGGACCTGAAGAAAAGGCCTGTGGGAGTGTTCCAGGAGACCCAGGAGGCAATGGCCCCAGAGCCCTCTGGTTAAAGAACCATTTAACCGTGAATTATTACGCTGGCTCTTATTTGTGTCGGTAATAACAGCCATAACAATGGATGCTGCAAAGGTCAACCCAGGGGCTGCTGTTGCCTAATGCTTTTAGTAAGGGTTGGAGGCGGAAATGAGTTGATGAAATTTGCTGTTGATCCAAACACGGCTCAGCTGGCTGAGGCAATGGAGGCCTGCGAGCAACTCCAGATGGACTTCATCTTCTCTGGGTCCCAGGCAAGGGTGGCAGCTACAGTTGAACTTGAACACAAGGCCAGACACCATCTCTTCTATGATGCAAGGCTGGGTGGAGCCCGAGAGGCTGGGGCAGGGCAGAGACTGGGCACTCGGGGCAGCTCAGGGCAGAGGCCCACCTCAGTCCCCGGAGCAAGCTGCATGCCAGTGTAGAGGGCTCTGGGCTCTGGCCCCCTGAGCAGCTGCTGGACCCCCAGGGAGTCTGCGCTGCCCCCTTCTGTCTGGAGTCACATCAAATCCCACCTGGCATCATTGGTGAAATCTCTGTACCTCTACCTCTTCCTCCTGCATTAGAAAAGGAGGCCCTGCCCTGGCTGGGGAGCTCAGTTGGTTAGTGTCGTCCTGATATATCGAGATTTTGGGTTTGATCCCGGGTCAGGGCACCTACAAGAATCAACCAATGAGTGCATAAACAAGTGCAACAACAAGTTGATGTTTCTCTCTCTCCCTCCCTCTCTAACTAATAATAATAATAATAATAATAATAATAATAATAATGAAAATCAATCAAAACAACTTGAAAAGAAAAGAAGGCCCTGAGAGGTGGGGAGAACTCCACGGGCACCCAGTGAGATGGAGGCTGAACCAAGACCAGAAGTGGGAGCCCTTGGCTTCCAGTGGGAGTATTTTCCCTCCTTCTTGTCTGTAGGCCCCGCCAGGTCAGGGGCTGGTCAACGCCAGCTGCAGCTGGTGGGGGATGGAGACCCTGTGGGTGGTCCCATCCAGTTCACATTCATGTTAGTCACATCTTCTAACAAAAGCATATCGAGTACTTACCACAGCTCAAGCACAGTTGTATGTGAGGGATAATGGAGTTTGGAATCAGGCCTCAGCCATTCAGCCCCTCTGAACCTTGATTTCATGAAAATGGGCAACACAAATTCCAGTGCCTACCACGTATAGTGAGGACTCCGTGAATGGTGGCTAGACAAGATGGGGCCGGGATCCCAAGGAGTCCTTGGTCTCTCAGGGGAGCCAGATTCGTCAATAAGCGTATCTACTGCGGATAGACAGAGTGGTTCAGGAGGACAGGAGTGAATAATGAGGGTGCACCAGAATTTGCTCTGCTGCTTACCAGCCTCTCCACAGGAGCCCGAATCTTCCCATTGTAGAATGCGATACTATCAAGCGCTCCTGCATTCAGGGTTATGGATTTATGGATTGGACAAAATAAATATAAACTGCCTCATGCTCAGAGGGCATTAACAAAGTGCTATCATTTTGGGAGGGGCCGTAAAGTCAGAGAAATCTTCACAGAAGAGATGACACTTGAATTGCGTTTTGAGCGATGAATAGAACTTTCCTGGAGAGCAGCGTGGACAAAGGTGTGGAGGCAACCGATGAATGACTCTCTCTCATCATTGATGTTTCTATCTCTCTCCCCTCCTCCTTTCCTCTCTGAAATTAATAAAAAAAAAAAAAACACTTTTTAAAAAAGATGTTACCCAAACTCAGTTCCTCTTTATCTCTTAGACCTGTGTTCCCCTGCATGGCTTTTGGGGCAGATTCCAGGTGTTAGCTCCTGAGAGCCACAGGCTCATATCATGTCATCCTCACTGGGGGGATCTCCAGGGGAAAGCCTGTGAGGCTCTCTCCCAGGAGTGCCTGCAAAAGTCTCATTGTGTGGCATTCACTCTGATTGGGTCCCATGCCTATTCCTAAGCCAATTGTTGTGCTCTGATTGGCCAGGCCCATCATTAGCCCAGCCCTGGTAGTGAGGGGTGGGGTCAACTCTACCTGTGCTACAGTTTGGCTGTGGCAAGGGCGGTACCTCCTAGAGGAAAATCCTAGAGGTACTGTTGCCAGGAGGGAGAAAGTTGCTGGGCAGTGAAAGAGCAGAGATCTATGAAACCCACATCAGAATTGTATTGTTCGGTGCGTGTCTCATATGCACTGTTCCACTCTAGCCCCCTGACCTCCTGGCTGTTCCTTTAATGCTTTTGTTTTTTCGTCTATTTAGGTCTTCAATGTTACCTTTTCAAGGAAGACTACCCTGAACACCTCATTTATAAAAAAAGTAACTATCCTCCACTTCTATAATCCTATATAATAAAAACATAGTATGCAAATTGTCCCCTCTACCGGGACTTCTCCCGGGGGTTGACCAGGGGGCAAGGCAGGATGGGGGAAAGGAAGAGAGTACCCAGCCAGCAGCCAGCAGCCAGCAGCTGCTAGGGACCCCACCAGTGCATGAATTTTGTGCATTGGGCCTCTAGTGATTTATAATAAGACATATGTTTGATCTCCGTTTCTGACTTGGAGCTCCTAAAACCCTTGAAATGTCCTAAATGTTATCAGCAGTAAGTGTTATGAGCAGTAAAGGTGCCTTGATAGTCATCACAGATGCATTCAGTCACACCTGAGTTTATGTTCATAGGGTGACTTGGGAATAAGGTGACCTAAGGTGGGGGCGGGGGGGGGGCAGGGGAGCCAACCTTGGGTTGCAAGGTCAGAACTTTCAACCCCACCCCCTGACCTCCAGAGAAGGAAGAGGGGTTGGAGGTTGGATTAGTTGCCAATCGCCAGTGACTTAGCCCTTTCTCGGTAATGAAACCTGAGTAAAAACCCAAAAGGACAAGGTTCAGAGAGCCTCCAGATTGGTGAACAGGTGTGATTCCAGGGCAGTGGTGCCTTCCTTGCCACATGCATTTCTTCCATCTGCTCCCGAGTTATATCCTTTTATAACAAACCCGTAATCTAGTAAGTAAAATGGCTCTCTGGGTGTTGTGAGCTGCTCTAGCAAATTAATCCAACCCAGAGGAGGTGTGATGAGAACCTCCCATCTATAGAGGGTCAGTCAAGCACAGGTGACAACCTAGACTTGCATTGCAGTTGGCTCTGACGTCTTAGACCGAGTCCTTCACCTGCGGAACCTGATGCTGTCTCCAGGTAGATAGTGTCAGAAATGAATTGAGCTGTTGAACACCCAGCTGGTAGTCAGAGAATTGCATGGTCGTGTTGAAAAATCCACATATTGGGTCCCCATATATTTTTTTTTTCTTAAAGAGAATCATATTGTTTTCATCATTTATTTATTATGCCTCTGTCATTGGAACATAAGCTCCACAGGACAAGGACTTTTGTCCATTCTGGTTATTACTACACCCTCTATGCCCAGACAGTGTCTGACAGGTAGTAGGTACTCATCAATAATTAATTAGATAGACGAATAAATGTTCACAGCCATTCTGTGAAGTAGGTGGATGAAGGTGATTCTCTTTCTGTTATAGAGAAAGACATGGAAACTTGAGAGAAGGACCCTGTTGGCAAAATGATTAAAAAGAGCTGTGGCTGCCGAGACCAGTTTGGCTCAGTGGATAGAGCGTCGGCCTGCGGACTGAAAGGTCCCGGATTCGATTCCGGTCAGGGGCATGTACCTTGCTTGTGGGCACATCTCCACTGTGGGGTGTGCAGGAGGTGGCTGATCGATGTCTCTCTCTCATCGATGTTTCTGACTTTCTATCTCTCTCCCTTCCTCTCTGTAAAAAATCAATAAAATATATTAAAAAAAAAAAAGAGCCATGGCCAGTGGGGTTCAGCTGGCTGAGCATCGTTCCATGCACCAAAAGTCACTGGTTCAATGTCTGGTCAGCAGGGCACATGCTCGGTTTTCAGGCTTAATTCCCAGTAAGGGCCATGTAAGAGGTAGCTGATGGATGGTTCTCTCTCACATCAATATTCCTCTCTATCCCTTCCTCTCTTTCTAACATCAATAAAAATAGATACATATTTAAAAATAAAATGATTAAAAAAATATATATATTTTTAGCCCTGGTGGGTGTGGCTCATTTGGTTGGGCATCTTCCTGTGTACCAGGAGGTTGCTGGTTCGATTCCTGGTCAGGGCACATGCCTGGTTTTGAGTTTGATCCCCTGTGGGAGTGTGTAGGAATCGGCCCATCGATGTTGTTCTCTTCCATCGATGTTTCTCTTTCTCCCTCTCTCTTCCTTTCTCTCTGAAAAAAAATCAATAAACTATTTTTAAAAATAGTTTATTTTATATTTTAATTGTTGAGTACTAATGAGAAAACATCAGAGGGGACTTAATGCAGTACAGTGTGTTCTCACCAAGTGAGGTTAAACAGTGCCCTGATGAAGTGGGTCAAAGAGAGAATGTGGTAGGAGAATTGAGTCATCCTCTGGCACATGGTCATTCGGGCATCCTCAGAGCAAAAGAACCACCTGCTCTAGTCAGAACTTCAATCTTGCTGGGAGTAGCAGTTTAGTTCCAGCAAAAGACAAGAGTCCACATTTAAATTAATGACTAATTTGAACTTACCGATTTTATAGTTTCTTTTAGATAGAGTTTGTAAGCTTGTTTTGATTGTAAGCCTAAAACCCTCAGAAGTTTGTATCTAGTTGGTTATGTCTTTGCACATTTAAGGAACATTAAAACAAAAATTAGGTAACTTTTGTGAGAATGTGTATCCTTTCTAAAGGAACTTGCTTAGTATTCAAGATTGAGAAACACTGTTTCAGAAGACTCAGACCCTCTTGTCAAGGAGGAGCCTGAGAAAGACGTGAGATGCGAGAACAGGGCTCAGAGTTTGAAGATCATCTGGTGAAGCCAGCCTATGTGGCCCAGGGGTTGAGTGTTGACCAGGAGGTCACGATTTGATTCTCCGTCAGGATGGATTCCCAGTCAAGGCACATTCCTGGGTTGCCAACTCAGTTCACAGCAGGAGGCAGCAGATCAATGATTCTCTATCATCATTGATGTTTGTATCCCACCCCGCCCTCTCTCTCCCTTCCTCTCTGAAATCAATAAAAAGATATTTTTTTAAAGACCATCTGGTGAGCCCAGCCCTCTCATTTTGCAGATGAAGTAACTGAAGCCCAGTGAGCTCAGGCCTCACTCAGGGCTTTTTCTTTGCCACCCAGATGGGATACCTGCTCCCCAAAAGCTACCCCATTATATCCATGGAAGTGACCTGGGCAGGCCTCTAGGATTGAGCTCCTGTGGAAAACCGGTGGGACCCAGTTGCTATTGGGAGGGGTGGGTGATGGGTGGAGCTGCAGTTAATCAGGCTCCCCTGCAATTTACTCCCCCAGCCTGGCATCTGCCTGCCAACTCCCAAAGCGGGGAGGGGAGCGTCCTCCTCTGCAGGAAATTCCCAGCTGTGACTTGGGTGTTTTTGCTCTGGTATTTGCTGGGAAGGACAGTTAAGTGGGGGAGAGGTCTCCGCCCTCCTGGAGGGCTTAGTTGGGCGGCTATCAGGTAGGACTATCTCTTGCTCACAGAGCTGACCTCAGGGTAGCTCTCTGACGTGGAGAGTTCTAAGGCCCCTGCTTGGTATTGACCCCTAAAATCTGGGGAAGAGAATTATGCAAAAAGATGCAAAAGAAGGCACCAGACAGGCCCCGATGTTCCATCACCTGAGACCTAAGACCTTGGGTTTCGGCAGAACAGGGGAACCAAATAGACTTCTCTGTCTCCTTCAGGTCAGACGTTTTTATTAGAGATCCTGCAAGAGGGACACTGCCCACCTCTTTCCTCCCCCGACGGGACTGTACCTGGAGAGGCAGGAACTGGCCCAGAGGCAAACAGCCTTTTGCTGGTGCAGCTGGTGGAGGACTTAGGCCTGGGAGGGCTGAGAGCTGCTGGCTGGGACCTATGCTTAAGGAGATGGCCGGGCTGATTTCTCCAGCACTGGCTTTTTGGGAAGTCAGAGGACTTAGGGAATGCTTAAGTGTACTATGGTGAAGAACCAGCCTCCCAGGGACTTCCATGGGTTGATGGGGGAAACTGAGGCACGGAGATGGAATTTGATTAATGCCACTTTTATTCAGCAAAGATCCGACTGGAACACCTATTATGTCCTAGGCCCTGTGTTGGGCTCTGTGGGGAAGGCAGGGGGTGAGACCACATAGGGACAGTAGGAGATAAAATGTGGACAGAGGACTATATAATAAGGCAGAAAATTCTGTTATAAATGATGTCCTATAGATGTGTGGGGGAGATCAAGTTCATGAATTTGATTGCTATTGAGACTGAGAACAAAATGGAGGTCTCTGGCCTTCTGAGCTAGAAACCCCCTAAACCAGCGGTTCTCAACCTGTGGGTCGCGACCCCTTCGGGGGTCCAACAACCCTTTCACAGGGGTCGCCTAAGACCATCGGAAAACACATATTTCCCATGGTCTTAGGAACCAACACACCGCTCCTCGGTGTAGCAAAGTGTAGCAATGTAGTTTACTGTTGTCATATTAAGACTGTTACCCATGCTACACCATGATTCAAGACAAAATTTCATTTATTTGTAATTAAAAATAAATATTTCACAATATATAATTACATATTGTTTTTGTGATTAATCACTATGCTTTAATTATGTTCAATTTGTAACAGTGAAAATACATCCTGCATATCAGATATTTACATTACAGTTCATAACAGTAGCAAGATTACAGTTATGAAGTAGCAACAAAAATAATTTTATGGTTGGGGGTCACCACAACGTGAGCAACTGTATTAAAGGGTCGTGGCATTAGAAAGGTTGAGAACCACTGCTCTAAACCATAGTGATTTTCCCTCTCTCCCTGCCGCGTACATGCTCTTAGCTCTTTGGAAGAGCCCACAGGGAGTTTCGTACCCTGAGGCTGTGAGGTTAGAGGTTCAGGACTCAAAGAAGGAAATCCCCAGAGCTCCAGGCTGGGAGGTCCATGTGCTTTTAGTTTTTAGAATCTAGATCCTAGTTTGTGTTTCCACAGGGCTTTGCATGATCAGTTATCCACAATAGAGTAAGAAAGGGGAACTTATTAGCATTAAAATGGCCTGCTGCACGCCAGGTGCTAGGCTGGCACTCTACTTTTTTAAAAAAAATATATTTTATTGATTTTTTACAGAGAGGAAGGGAGAAGGATAGAGAGTTAGAAACATTGATGAGAGAGAAACATTGATCAGTTGCCTCCTGCACACACACCTCCTACTGGGGATGTGTCCCCAACCAAGGTATATGCCCTTGACCGGAATTGAACCTGGAACCTTTCAGTCCACAGGCTAATGCTCTATCCACTAAGCTAAACCAGTTTTGGCCTGCATATATATTTTTTTAATTTGACTTTTAAAGATGGGGGGATTGTGGGGGAGGGGAGAGAGAGAGAAAGAGAGAGAGAGAGAGAGAGAGATCAGCTGCCTCCCACAGGCACCCTAACCAGGGATCAAACCCACATGTATGTGCCCTTTGGTGTACGAGATGACACTCCAAACAACTGAGCCACATGACACTTGGGCCAGGGCACACTCTACATTTACTTTAATTTTTTATTTTAATTGGTCTCAGAGAGGAAGGGAGAGGGAGCAAGAGCTAGAAACATCAATAATGAGAGAGAATTATTGGTTGGCTCCCCCACACCCCCACCTGGGGATTGAGCCCACAACCCGGGCATGTGCCCTTGACCAGAATCGAACCTGCAGGTTGATGCTCTACCCACTGAGCTAAACCAGCTAGGGCAGGCTCTACATTCTTTATGTCATTTCACATGTCAGTCCAATTCATTTTTATCACCCAGACTGTGCCTGTTGGTAACTATTTGTGGGATGAACGAATTCTAGGTGCAGAAGCCAACGGCTGGTCCAGCTAGACCAGGAGGTTTGGGAGGACCATTCTTCTTTGGGTCTATTTGCATTCTGCTTGGCACAGCGTGGGTGGTTGATAAATACTCCCAGAATTCATAGACATAATGGCCCCTCCTTCTACCCCAGGGAAGTTAGCCCACCTACCCCAGAGCGAGGTTCTTTCAACAGCAAAGCACCTGTGGCTTTCTGGGTGACTCACTTCCGGCTGGACTTGGGCAAGAGCAGCTGCCCTTTTGAGTGCTGGTAACTGATGGGCTAGAGCCTCAGAGCTGCTGCTGATGAGTCAGGAATTTCTGTGTGTGTTTTGAAAAGCTTCAGAGAAAAGCCTGGCTGGTAGGGGACAGTTGAGCAAACTGCTTTGAGTCTCAGTTCATACCCACTGGCCAGAAGAATGGCAAGAAAGCTATGCCAAATCTCGGTTCCTTTGTCATTACAGCCAGAGCAATCCAAAGGCTGGATGGGAAAAGCCTCTGGGAAGGAAAGTCAGGATTTATTTCAGAGAAATCCTCTCATTTTCCTTCATGATTTTACCTCATTCCACTTAGGCTGCCCTGTGACCGTCAGGGTTTTTTCCAAGAGCTGTTGGTTGTTTTTTTTTTAAGCTTTTTATTGAAAATTCTTATGAACTAGACCTGCTTCAGCTTCCCACCAAAGCAAACAGCCTCCCCAAACAATCATATGGAACATCTATCAGGCATCTGCCATCTATTCTAAGAGAGATAGGACCACACCTGTCTAGTTTGCTTTTACAGCACGGTGGTAGGAACTGGACAGTTGCTTGATAAATATTTCCTGAGTGAATTAAATTTGTAGGCCAGGAATGAAACTGTGACCTCCTGGTTCACAGATTGACGCTCAACCACTGAGCCACACCAGCCAGGCTACTCACCTATGTTAATGGCTAATTTTTTTAATTGACAATATGAAGTGGTAGGAAGATGTAGAACAACTGAAATTCTTACACCCAGCTGCTTGGAGAGTAAATTGTTACAGCTAATTTGAAAAACTGTTTGGCAATATATACTAAAATGAAGCATACCTACCATCTGACCCAACAATTCCATTCCTAGGTAGATACCCACCAGAAAAGAATGCATATGTTCACCCAAAAAAAAACCACACAGAATGTTCACAGCAGTTTTATTCATAGTAGCTCCCAGCTGGCAACAATGCAAATGCCTATCAATAGGAGAGTGGATAAATTACTTGGGGATATACTTATCAATGAAACACTACATAGGAGGAAAAAACCAACCAACAAAACAAACAAACAAAAAGATTATACAAGCTACAACATAAACATATCTGGTAGACATTAAATCGAGTAAAAATCCAGAAACCAAAGTGCACATATTGTATAATTCCACTTAAATTAGGTTAAAAAATAAGTGAAAATAATCATTGTTGATAAGAAATCAGAAACGTGGTTTTCTATGTGGACTGGGAATATAGATTGAGGAGGGGCATGAGAAAACCTGAGATGTTGGAAATGTTTCATATGAGTACAGACATGTAAAATTTCACCGAGCTTTGTGCTTAAGATTAGAACACTTATGTATTACAGCCCAATTAAAAAAAAAAAAAAGAATGAATGTTATAAACATGCATACATCTTAGCAGCCCTAAAAAAGCAACACGTTTAGTAATGTGATGGCCACCAGTGGTATTACATGGGACTAGCATCACCAATGTGATGGCCACCAGTGAGTTCTGGATCAAAAGACTGCTCCATCCTCCAGGGCCTCCTTCCTGTTGAGAAGACAAGGTCATCAGTTATGGCTTCAACCTACTCTCTTACCCTCTTCCTTCGTACTTATGAACATCCTTGCCATCCTTCCTTCCCCTCCCCTCTCAGAATATGAGGGGCTTCCCTCTTCCTATTGGCCCATCCTTTAGCCTGCATCCTTGAGCTCACAAGGTCCTGTCTCCGCAAGAACTTGGTGCCATCCCTCCATTTCTTCTGCTTACATTTTCAGGCTGTTTATCTCAACTGGATTCTTCCTCTAAGACCATAAACAGCTCAAGTTTCTCCTGTCCTAAAAAATTCCTTTGACCTCTAGTTCCCCCTCTAGCTACTGCCCAATGTTTCCTCTTCCCGTCTATGTCCACAGTCTCCATTTATTTAGCTCCTAGCATCTGAAACTCACAGCTTTGGTCATATTACTAAAATTCCACAGGGAAAGGTCACCGAAGAATTTCCAACGGTCACATCCAAAGAACACTTTTTAAGCTTTACTTACCGGACTTTTCTGATTCCTCTCGCTTTGAAAGTTCACTTGGTTGACTTTCACAGAAGCATATGGTCAGGGTCTTCATGTTCACTCATCATTTCCTCTCTGTCTCACTCAGGGGTTCTGGTTCTTTAACGTGCCCTTCTCCCCACCCAAAACATGCTTTTTTACTTATTTTAGAGAGAGAGGGGGAGAGAGAGAGAGGAGAAACATTGATGTGAAGTTGCCTCCTGTATGCACCCCAACCAGGGATTAAAACTGCAACCTGGGTATGCGCCCTGATCGGGAATCGAACTGGTGACCTTTTTTTAAAAATATATTTTACTGATTTTTTTACAGAGAGGAAGGGAGAGGGACAGAGAGCCAGAAACATCGATGAGAGAGAGACATCGATCAGCTGCCTGCAACCAAGGCACACGCCCCCGACCGGAATCAAACCCAGGACCTTTAGTTCTCAGACGGACTCTCTATCCATTGAGCCAAACCGGTTTTGGCAAACTGGTGACCTTTTGGGGCAGGTGACAGCGCTCAACCAACTGAGCCACACCGGCCAGGGCTACACTCCTCTTTTAAGTGCTGCTTCTCCGGGTTCTGTCCTTCTGTCTTCTCTGCTCCACTCAGGCATTCTCTGTGGATATCTCATGGTGTCAGTACTAACCATCTGCAGATGACTCTCAAATTTCTGTTTCCCCTGAGGTTAGGGTTATGCAGTCAACTTCCTTCTGGACAGCTGAAGCTGGACATTCTCAAAGCACTTCAAGTTTAATGTATTTAAACTAGAGCCATGATTCCATTCCCAAACCTGACATTCTTTTTTTTTTTTTTTAAAGGTACGTTGCGCTTTTAATTATTTTTTGTTAATCCTCACTTGAGGGTATTTTTCCATTGATCTTTAGAGAGAACAGGAGAGGGAAAGACAGAAAGAAACATCCATGTGAGAGAAACACACTAATTAATTGCCTTCTGCATGTGCCCTGACCAAGGCCCGGGCCAGGGAGGAACCCGCAACCATGGTATGTGCCCTTGACTGAATCAAACCCGGGACCCTTTGGTCCACAGGCTGACGCTCTATCCATTGAGCAAAACCGGCTAGGGCAAACCTGAAATTCTTTCTCTCAGCTGGCTGTATTTCCACCAGATCCTCCAAAACTAGAAACCCAGGTGAAAACTAGATCTCAGCACTGTTGATCTTTTGAGCTGGGTCACTCTTTCTTGTGGGGAGACTGTACTGTCTGTTGTAGGATGTTTAGCAGCATCCCTTGTTTCTTTTCTTTTGTTTAATATACTTTATTGATTTTAGAGAGGAAGGAAGAGGGAGGGAGAGATAGAAACATCAATGATGAGAGAGAATCACCGATCAGTTGTCTCCCACACCCCCCCCCCCACCGCCCCCCGCACCAGGGATCGAGCCTGCAACCCAGGCATGTGCCCTTAGCCAGAATCGAACCTGGGACCCCCTCCATCCACTGAGCCAAACCAGCTAGGGCAGCATCCCTTGTTTCAATCCACCGGATGCTAACATTAACCTATCAGTTGAGACAACAAGAAAATGTCTCCGGACATTGCCAAATATCTTCTGGGAGGGGGGGTGTCAGACGAACCTGGGGTTGAGGACCCCTGGGTTAAAAGCATGAGTTTAGGAGCCACACATATCCATGTAACTTTGGACTAGTTAGCTACCTTTTGGAGATCTGGTTGGTTTTCTCTTAAGATGGAGATAATTCTCACCTCATAAGGTGAGCTTAAATAAGATAAAGTGCATGGTCTGTCCCATATTGGACATTTGTGGAGAGCAATGAAGACTCCTCCCTCATCCTCCCATCCAAACCCCTAGGCCTTCCAGTTCTACTCCTAAGTCTACCCACTCTTCTCCATTTGCTTAGACTCAACCTTCATGACCCCTGGAATTCGTACATTGAAATCATAACACACACACCCGCACCCCCTTCCCCCCCGCCATGTGATGGCATTAGGAGGGTGACTAGGTCATAAGAGCAAAGCCCTCGTGAATGGGATTAGTGTCCTGATAAAAAGGACTGCAGAGCGTTCCCTGCCCCTTCTGCCACATGGGGGCACAGTGAGAAGATGGCCATCTCTGAATGAAGAAGCAGGCTCCCACCAAACACTGAATCTGATCTTGGACTTCCCAGCCTCCAAAACTGTGAGAAGTAAATGTCTGCTGTGTAAGCCACCAGGCTATAGTGTTCTGTTATTGCAGCCCAGAGGGACCAAGCATTTCGATCGGGATTTTTGGAAGAGCTTTGCCACCGATGGTCACATCCTCCAGCCAGCCTTGCTCCCCTCAGATCCATACTTCACACAAGGCCTTCATGGTCTGGCTCCATTTCTCTCCCCTCCCAGCCTTGAATTTCTAGTCTAGCCACAGTGATAGGCATTCCTTTTATACCATGCAGTTTCCTGCCCCCATGTATTAGCTCACACTGTTCCTTCTGCCTGGAATAACTTCCCACACTCCTCTTCATCTGGCTGACTCTTAAAGGCTCATGTGAATTTCACTTCTTCCAAAAAGTTCTACCTAGAGCTTCCTTTCCCATGCTGGGCTCAATATTCCTTCCTCTGTGCTCTAGGTCCCCTAGTCAGATCTATTCCCCTGCATCTATCTCATTGCAGAGTTTTTTTTTTTTTTTTTTTTTTTAAGAATTATACTTTTTATTGATTGCAGAGAGGAAAGGGAGAGGAAAAGAGAGAAAAACACCAATGATGAGACAGAATCATTGATTGGTGATCAAGTCTGAAACCTGGGCATATGCCCTGACCAGGAATTGAACTGTGACCTCCTGATTTCGTAGGCTGACGCTCAACTACGAGGACCAGATGGCCCACTGCAGTGCATTTTTGTTTCTGTGTCTGTCTCTGCAGAGGGGCAGGGATTGTGTCTTTTTCACATCTACAAAACATCTAGCACCTCCCCTGCCACACAGATGGGGCTCAGCAGATACTGACTGAGCGAATGAATGGATGTAGCATCATCATTACCCTCTATGTTCGGTTTAGAGCCGTTGCTTAGAAGTGGTTATAAAATAGTCCATAAATCTGCTGTCTCTGCGGGTCAGAAGCCGGCTTCCTCAGCCAGGGACGGGGGCAAGCACACTGCTGACTGGTAGCACTTGCTTAAGTGTGTGAGGGCGGCTAATGATGCAGGGAGCAGCACCACCACGGATATCTGCTTACAAGAGCATCAGCTAGCTCTCCCGGGAGTCAGAGGCGCTTTCTGCACCTTTCCCATCTGTGGCCTTTCCAGTTCCCTAATTGATGGCCCTTCCTGTCCGGGAACTTCGTCCTCTAGCACCTTCACTCACCCTGGACCACCACCCCTGCGTTTTTGCAGTTGACTCGGCCACCCTTCAGGGCCACCAATATAAATTAGGCACTATTATGCGCATAAGCCATTGGGGCTCTACTTGCTGCTGCCTTCAGCAGTGGGGTCCCTCGGAGCCCACCAGGATGTGAGGCTGCCTCTCCCAGGTGTCTGCCACTGTTGGGGCAGGCGTTTAGACCCTCCTCTCGCTACATCCGGGGAAGGAAGCCCAGCAGGCACTAAGAGGTGCTTCGTCAGTCTTGCCCTCCTTCCTCCTCTCATAATACCGTCGGCCTAAGGTTCCAGGGTTAGCCTGTGGCGTCCTGAGAACCTGCTAAGTCCCAATTCAAGCTCACCGCTGAGCCCGAGTCTCCCACCTGTCAGGTGTGCGCTGGGCGGAGGGGGGAGGCGTGGAGTGGGCAGATTACTCAGGGCCCTCCTTCCCAATTTTCAGGATGACGCCCAGGTGTGTAGGAGGGCAGCTCCGGCTCCGCCAGCCCGCGGGGACCAGCAGGGGTTCCCGGGAAGCTGGGGGAGGGGGGGAGACACGTAGTTGCCACTTGGGGAGCCCCGGGGCTTAGCCCAAGGGCGGGCGGGAAAGGACGCGCGGCGGGGCGGGAAAGCTTGTGGCTCTGAGCGCAGATGTCTGGCAAGAAACCTGGCTCCCGGAGGGCACGGGTCGACCGTGCGGAGCCGGCGGGGCTGGGGTGGGGGCAGCGGAGTCAGGAAATTCCCAGGAAATTCCTTTCCATTCCCGCATTCCCCGCCCCTTTCCTTGGGTGCCGCTCTCTCCGAGCCCCGAGAGAGAGAGAGAAAATGAAATGTTATTCGCGTTCCCCTCGCGGCCCTTCTCCAGCCCCGGCCACCTGGGTTCGGAACGCGCGTGGGAGCGCAAAGACACCCGCGCGCCCGAGTTGGGGCCCCGCTGCGAGCAGGGAGTGGGTCCGATCCCCGGAGGCTCGGTCCCCGGGCTGGAGGAGGGAGGCGTCCCCGGCTCAGGTCCCGTTCAGCTTAAGCGGGTATCACATGAGCCCGCGGGGAGTGGGAGCCCGGGGTGGGGGGTGTGGGCGGGGGCGTGCGCGCCGGGAGGGAGCCGCCCCGTCCACCTATATGCGCCGTGGCCCCGCTGACGGATGCCAGGAATTCCCAATGAGAGGCGCTGGGGGGAAGTTTGGGCAACTCGGCCTGGCCAATAGAGAGCCTTAGGGAGGGCTCTGCCCCTTCCCCCCGCCCCCGCCGGCCTCGCTCCGGCAGCGCGAGTGTGTGGGCCCCGCTCAGTGTGCGTGGAGGTTAGTGCGAGCGCCCGCCCCGAGGCTGGCAGTCCGCGAGCTCCAGCCGCCGCCGCCGCCGCCTGCAGCAGCCTTCGCGAGCAGCGCCGCGGCGGAACCGGGCGCAGGGGAGCCAGCCCGGCGCCGCCAGCACCGCTCAGCCCGGCTCCACTCCCGCCCCACGCCGGGCAGCCGCCGCCACCGCCGCCGGGAGAGGAGAAGGTGGAGGAAGAAACCCAGCGCCTAGCACGCGCGCACCATCATGGACCATTATGATTCCCAGCAAACCAACGACTACATGCAGCCCGAAGAGGACTGGGACCGAGACCTGCTCCTGGACCCGGCCTGGGAGAAGCAGCAGCGGAAGGTCAGCAGCCGCCCGGGTCCCCGGCCGCCCCGGCCGCCCCCGGCCCGCGCCGCGCCGCCCGCCGCGCTAGCGGATCGGGGCTGGGAACCGGTTCCTGGCGCGCACGGGCGGGGGCGGGGGAGAGCGCCCGCCGCTGAGGGGGGTGTTGGGTTACAGGCGTGGAGCGGGAGAGGGGGAGAGCCCCTGCCCCGGAGCCCGCGAACGCGCGGCCGGACCCTGGGGCCGCGGAGCCGCCATCGGGCGGGTGGCTTTGGGGCTGGGGATCCAGGTCACCCGGCTGCCGCCGCCGCCGCCGCCGCACCATCCCGCGTGGGCAGGGCGCTGGGGCGGTGCTGGGGAGGCGGGGGCTGAGACCCCGGCTCGGTGGCTGCGGCTCCGGATCGATTTCCCTTCCCCTCCCCGCCCCCTGGCCGCCTCTCCATATGGCGTGCGGTGGCAGCGCACTTCCCGGGCTGCCCCGGGCTGGGCAGCCCGCAGACCCAGGGGGAAAGGGGGCGCGCAGGGATGGGCAGCCGCCCCCGGGTCCGCGCCTGGAGGTGGACCTGCCGAAGTGGGGGACAGACACGCGGGCTCCCCCGCGGGCCCTGTGGGGGCGGGGTCGGGACGGCGAACCGTTGTGTTGCCTAACTCAGCGGGTTGCCAGTTGCGAGCGGAGGTGGGCTGGAGGCTGCGTCCTGCCCCTCGGATCCCTGCTCCTTCCTGGGAGAGGGCGAATGAATGTAGGCAACTTGGTTGGAGTTGAGGGGCTTCAGGGCAGGGGCTGGTTCCGGAGATGGTGAGGGTCATGGGGATCCCTGCTTAGCCTCCGAGCCCGGTCCCCAGTCCCCGTGTGCCCGGGGCGCGCACTCCGCCCCCGGAGCGAGGCTCGCAGCTGGGACGGGACTCCGGCCTCGCGGCCAGTGGCAGGAAGCGATCGGAAACCACGCTTGGGGAGGGGGGAGGGCGCCCGAACGCTGCCTGTGCTTCCTGCTTGCGCGGTGAGGTCTTGCCCCAGGCGGCCACGTACCCTCCACACCCCTCGCTCCCTCCTCCCCCCGCTGCCCGCTCCCATCCGGTCCCTCCTCGTTTCATCCCTCTCCGCCCCACCCCCCTCCCTCCCACCCCCTGCTGATCTGGGAATGGGAGGGGGGGGGGACAGGATGGCGCGTCCCTCTGGATAGTGCGGTTAGGGCTGGGCTTGAGGGAGAACGCTCATGTCCAAAAATGGTAACATTCATTCCCTTTTTTAAACTTAAAAGGGGGGGGGTAGTTTAGGGAGCCGACTGAAGTTTTTTTTTTTTTTTTTCTTCTTCAGCCAAAGGCATCCTGTATTAGCTCACTCAGGAATCCTAAGCCTTTTTACTCACTTCATCAGACAAGTAGAGGTAATTTAAAACACACACACACAAAGGGTTTCCTCAGAGCCAGGCGACCTGACCCCCAGGCAGGCTTTGCTGGGCCCAGCCCTTTGCGACATCCCAAGGTGCCCCAGTTTCGAGCTGACTGACTTGTTGGAAATACAGCAGTTGCTTAAGACCACCCCTCATCTTCCTCCCTGCCACCTCTGCGAGAGCTGGGACAGTACCCCACTCACCCCCTTCTATCCTGGGACACCCGGGTGATTGGTGGAGCAGAGGAGGGAGTGGGTAACAGAAGTGCCCGTGGGGGCAAGGCAGAGGGGCTCTTTTTAAACTTCAGGGTGAATGAAGCCTTCCTTCGTGAGGACAGGTTTTTAACTCGGACAGAGCGATGGGATTGGGATGGTGGATGTCTTGGGATCTCCCGTGGGGAGTGGGAGAGAAGGAAATTCTTCTTTACTGAGTAGCTGCTTACTGTAAGCCTAGGAGGGGTGGGAGTGGCGGGACTGCTCCAGAATGAGAATTCAGGCCCTTTTAGGGACTGTGGGAGGACCAGGTTCCTGGGAAGCACAAACTCATTTCCTCGGCACTGAGCAGGGGACCTGCACCATAGTGTTCAGTATTATCGAATGAATGAGTGCACATATTAAATATAGTTATATAGTGCCTTTCTCTCTCTCTCTTGCTTTATGTATATCTATCTGTTCATAAAACTCTGGCCGGGGTGGTGTGGACACAGAGTGGTCTGGGACATTTTGGTAATCTACTGGGCAAGCTCAACAGTTCCAAAAGCTGGCATTGGTTGATGTGTGCCAGGCATTGTTCTAATCTAGTCACATATATTGTTCCAGTTGTTACTCCCAACAGCTCTGTGAGCCAGGCTCACATGAGGATGAGGGAATGAGCGGCAGAGGGGAAGTTAGGCAGCCCAGCGTTCCAGGCTGCTGCTGCTGCTGCTGGGGGTGGTGGTGGTGGTGGTGGAGGTGGTGGGATGTAACCATGTTCGAGGCAGGCAACTTCGCCTTTCTTGTCCCTCGTTGGTTAAGGAAGTCAGGAAAGCTGGGCCTGGCATCCAGAGCCTGCCAGGATCTCTGGACCAAGGGGAGCCAGTGCCTGCTTTGGTGGGATTGATGGGAGGGAGCAGCTGGACAGCACAAGCTTTGGGCTGGACTCGAAAATCTGGTCCAGAGTTGTTTTCTGCCCTCAGTTCGCCTTGCGTGGACCTCCATTCCCTCCTCTGTAGCTTTCACCTAGTTCTCGGTGGGGTATAAAGTGGTATTACCTGAGAACCGGACTTGGTGGCTTTTGACACCCTCCCTGCTGACCTTGGGAGTAAGCATTGGGTGAGACCGGGGCTGGCAAGTGGGCAGAGTCTGACCATTCCAGATGGAGGCAGGAGAGTGGGGGGTGGGGAGGGGAGGACACAGTGCAGTGGGATATAAAGGCAAAAGACTCTGTTTTTAGCCCTGGTGCAGCCACGAATATTTGTGAGACTTTGGGCAAGTCGTTTCACTTCTCTCAGCTTTCATTAGCTCATTCAGCACATACTTTTGGAGCACCAGCTCCGTGCAGATAGAGCGCTGAACAAGACAGACAGGTGCCTGGCACTTCCATTCTGCTTTCTCTGTGAAGGCGCTGCATTCCTGCCTGCTAACACCCTGAGGCTCCTGCAGGGGTTGGATTAAATGACGTGGAAGGAAGTACTTCCTCTGAATGGCGAGGCCTGTTGCACATGCAGGCAGAGGTCTGCCCAGGCAGGAGGCATGACTCAAGACCTGTGGCAGGTGGGCCGTGGCTTGCCCCTTCTTCAAAGAATGCTCCAGCGCAGAGCTCATCGGGCCAGGCTCCCTGGCTTCAGACCCAGTCCGAGATGTTCACTGGCCGCAGTCTTCCTGACCTTCCGGGCTGAGCTGCCAAAGCCACTTTCCTAGGGGCAGCAGGTCTGAACACCTATCTTTTGGGATTGACCATAGTCCCCATGGATCTTGCCCATGCCCTTACATGTATGTGTGTGTGGGTGTCAGGCAGGCTGGACAGATCATAAGACTTTGAGTAGCATCCTGACTCTACACTTTTCAGGCTTTTGACTTTGGGCAAGTCACATAACCTCTGTCCGTCTTTTATGTATATAAAAGGAGCTAAGCTCAGACTGTCCACTTGCCAGCTCAGGTTTCACCCATTTTGGCTCAGGGGATAGAGTGTCGGCCTGTAGACTCAAGGATCCCGGGTTTGATACCGGGCAAGGGCATGTACCTTGGTTGTGGGCACATACCCCATAGGAGGTGTGCAGGAGGCAGCTGATCGATGTTTCTCTCTCATCGATGTTTCTAACTCGCTATCCCTCTCCCTTCCTCTCTATAAAAAAAAAATCAATAAAATATATATTTTTTTAAAAAGGGGAGCTAACCTCTCTTCCCATGTGGCTCAGTGGTTGAGCATCCACCCATGCACTTTAGGGGTCGGTGGTTTGATTCCCAGTCAGGGCACATGCCCCGGTTGTGGGCTCAATCCCTAGTAGGGGGCACACAGGAGTCAGCCGATCAGTGTTTCTCGCTCATCGATGTTTCTATCTCTCTCTTCCTCTCATCATCCCCCCACCTCTAAAATCAATAAAGACATTTTTTTAAAAAAGGAGCTAAGACCTGCCCTCATGCCCTGGTTGAATGTGTATTTCACAGGCGCCAGCCCTGTTTTTTTTTTTTTTTTAAACATGTAGGAGCTTAATCAATATTTGTTGAGTTAATGGATGTTGAAACAGGCAGGTGTAAGAACATAGTTGTAAATAGGCCGAGATCCTGATTCTGCACTCACGTGGAGCCAGGTTGCTAAGCCAGGCCTCGGGAAGAGAGGCCGCTCTGTTTACACTTCCTTCTGGACTGCATGACCCGCTCAGGAGCTTACCATTCAGCGGGGAGGACGGCAAAAGTGGGGAGGAGCGGACATCTGCCTGCCTTGAAGGTTAGGACTCCTACAGTCAGAGTGGTGTCTGGCAGAAATAAAACCGGAGAGAAG
>PVJN01026891.1:0-28623 GCA_004026805.1 Lasiurus borealis | reverse complement strand
AAAAAAAAAAAAAAAACACGGAAAAAAAACAAAAACAAAAAACAAACAAACAAAAAAGTTCGGCCTCTTGGTCAAAAAGCAAGAAACATAGTGCTGTGAAGTCCTGGCTGGGTAGCTTGGTTGCTTAGAGCATTGTCCTCATACACCAAGATTGTGGGCTCCATCCCTGGTCAGGGCACATACAAGAAATAACCCACGAATGCAAAAATAAGTGAACAATAGATTGATGTTTCTCTCTCCCTCTCGGTTAAATGCATATATACATCATAAAGTCAGATGCACAAAGACATTTATACAAGGTACTCGGAGTATCAGATTCATAGAAAATGGAAAGGTGGCCGCAGGGCTGGGGGAGGGGTGGTGGGGCATTATTGTTTGAAAAAGTTATGGAGCTGGAGAGTGGTGATATTTGCTCAACAATGTGAACATACTAAGGACACTGAACTCAAAACCCTTCACGCCCCTCCGCACACACACCCTACTTCTCACGGAGCTTTATTTTGCTATTAAACATCATTCTAAGAAAAATTAAAGAACGTTAGAATGAATTTTACCCTTCATATTTATATTATACAATGCCAATTTGAAATGAAACAGAGTGTATAACCGGTATTTGGGATCGCTGAGATGACCCAATTGAAATTCTGTAGCTCATTTCAGGAAGGGAGGGTACCTGGCACCTGGTGCTTCCAGGAAAGGAGGGAGGAAGCAAGGGTCCTCTCAGCACAGAGGCTGAGGAAAGAGTTTCTGAGGGCCTGGGCCCTCAAGGTGCTTGGGGCAGGCGCTTTCTTGGGCTGACAAGTCCCTTCACGCTTCTCACAGGACTGCCACCCCAACCCACAGCTACGGGCTACTCCCAGGTATCTTCAAAAGTCAGAGCTGGGATAGGCAAGAGGCTTGCTCCTGTCAAGAATCAGCTAAAGCCAGCCACCCACCAGGAACACTATGGTATTGACAATCTGGGGCAAAAATGGTCACCACCATAGGCACCAACCTCCACAGGGTGTATGCGCCTGTCACTGACCCTCCTGCACTGGCACCCAGGCCCCTGCCAAAGGCAGAAGGCACAGCAGCAGTCACAGGGTGAGGGTAAGAATGGGGAGGCCAGGCAGGAAAGCAGCATCTAGAAGAGAACTCATTTAGGGGGGCCACAGGAGGTGGGACTGTCTAAGTCCAGGCTAAGCCCCCCCCCCATGCCTGCTCCATTCATTGTTCCTTGAGACTTCACTTAAAGAACACATATTCAAAGAGAGGGGGATTAAGAATTTCAAGACTCCAACTACAGTGCATGACTCACAAGTACAGGACCCTTCAGAGTGCAGGGTCGGTCTTGTTCAACTGCACTGGTCACACATCCATGAAGTCAGCCCTGTTCCTCAGGCAAAAGAAAGGAGGGTACTAGTATTTGGCCTGGCCAGTGTGGCTCAGCCAGTGTGTCTCAGTGTTTGAGCATTGAGCCATGAACCAGGAGGCCACAGTTCGAGTCCGGGTCAGGGCACATGCCTAGGTTGTGGGCTGATCCTCAGTGTGGGCATGCAGGAGGCAGCTGATGAATGATTCTCATCATTGCTGGTTTTCTCTCTCTCTTCCTCTCTCTCCTCTTTGAAAAAATTAAAAAAATATATATATATACATACACACACTGAGTGGCCAGATTATTATAATCTCTGCATATCCTACATAATAAAAGGCTAATATGCAAATTGTCCCCTCAACCAGGAGTTTGACCAGTAGGCGGGCTGGCCAACCGCCCATGTCCCTTCCCCTGGCCAGGCTGGCCGGACCCCACCCATGCAGGAATTCATGCATAGGGACTCTAATACACACACTACACACCACACACACACACACACACACTGAGTGGTCAGATTATTATGCATTCAGAGATCATACTAATCTGGCCTTTCAGTGTATATATTTGCTAACGTGTGAAATCTAAGTATAAAAAGTGCTACAGCAGAGGAGGCTGAGGCAGCCTTCTCCACCCTTCCCTCCTGCCAGCGGGCTTCAGCTGAGCCCTTTCCTTTTCACTGTCTCCTCTCACTGTTGGGGTCTGCTGACACTTGACTGATAGCCTACAATCACATTTGAGCCAGGAAATGCTGGACCAAAATTCCTTGAGATGATATATGGAAATCTAGTACATTTCAATGCTTAGTGCTTAGTTTTCCTAAGGTACTTACCTAGTCCCAGTCCCAGGGCTGCCACACAGGAAAGCAGCATGATAGACTGTCCAGTTAGCTTGCTCCTGATGGAGGGTTGCAGAGTTGGGGGTAGTTAGGGAGTGATGTTGCCCCCTGGGCAGCTGCCACCTGTCCCTTATTTTATTCTAGTTTATCTTTTTTAAAATATATTTTTATTGACTTTAGAGAAGGGAGATAAGATAGAAACATCAATGATGAGAATCATTGATCGGCTGCCTCCTGCACATCCCCTTACTGGGGGTAGAGTCTGCAACTCAGGCTTGTGCCTTTGACCGGAATTGAACCTGGGACTCTTCAGTCTGCAGACTGACGCTCTATCCACTGAGCCAAACTGGCTAGGGCTATTTCCTAACTTCTTTCCTTTGTAGTGGCCTGGAGATGTGTCTGGGACAGAGCGTTTTTCTTGGACTGAAAGGTTTGCCTTGAGCATTGTCTGGATTGTATTGCAGTTACTCCCCTGCCAGCTCCTTTTGCTAAAGTGTACTGGTTTCATCAAGTGCCTTTGGGGGACTTCAACTTTGGAGGGCTCCTTTCCGCACCCTGCACCGTGAAACCTACACCAGCCTCACTAACTAGCAACTCTAGCACATCAGCTAAAGTCCGTCCTGGGGGAAATCCTACTCCCTCCTGAGGTCCCATTGCCAGGAAGGCAGGGAGGAGACCAACAAACAGCACCATTCTGCACTTTCGTCTGGCCCAGTAGGAAGGGATCTTCTTTTGAGCTGAGGGATAATCAGGTCTACCAGCAGAGTCTGGCTCAGTCCTACCCCATCCAGCTGGCAAAGGAGCTGCAAGAGGCCAGGGAAGTCGACAGCTTGGGTTTGGGTCTTGGGAAGCACAGCAGGGCTGGTGGGCCCAGCCCAGGAGCTCCCTATCAGCAGGACAGGGACTGGAAGGCTGGTGATCCACCCTGGGACTTCCCAGATTCTGTTCTGCTCTCCCCGCTGAGGTCCCTTTCTGAGCCTCAGCAGGCCTCAGCTGGGAGTTCTCAGCATGTTTAAATGTTTCTGTCACAAATGAAGACTGGATCTTTTCTAATGTTATATATCTACAAACAGCTTTGAAGGGCAAGCCACCAGTGCCCCTGCCCACCTGGGAAAAGTTTCCCATTTCAAATGACTATAAGTCATGACCCTTTATCCTAAGACTTCAAAGAACCTGATCCAAGATAACATTTATCTATATATGTAAAAGCCTAAGCAAGCGATTGGCTGACCAGCCAACTGGCCAGTAGCTAAGATGTGCACTGCTCCGGAGGAGGGGCCAGGCGCTGCAGGAACTGCTGAGCGACAGCAACTTTGCAGAGCGCCCTCTGACTCTCTGGGTGCTCCAAGACCCCCTGGGGGATGTTGGACTGTTAGTTTCCGCAGGATCCCACAGGCCAGACCATGACCCTGTCCCCTTTCCCCCCACTTCACTCTGCAGACGCCCTTTGAGCCCTAACACTATCTGGGGAGGGATCGCAGAAGATTGGCTCCAGGTCGTGTCTGGCCTGTCTTCTTGCCCAGTCCTGCTTCACTGGCCATGTTCTAATTTAATTTCAACGTGCAGGAGTCTGTGCATGGGGCCTCTAGTATTAAATAAAACAGCTTTTTTATTATAAAGCTGGAAATGAAAACCAGCCACATGTCAGCTCTCTAGCAAACAAAGCATGGTGAATGGCAGCGACCAAGTGATTGTTGCAAGACAACCTCCCTCCCCCCCCTTTTTTAAATCTTTAGCTGAATTTCTGACATTAGAGAGGTTTTTCAAGTGTTCATATCATGGCAGACAATCTTCATGTAACCAGAAACCAAAGCTCATTTTGATAATCTCTGCCATAAATTATCATCTGAGAAGGCATCTGTGGCGTCATGAACTATACACTGGATTTGGGAGTCAGAAAGTCTGGGTTCTCAAGTCCTTACCCTGCTCCTTCACAGCTATAGGCCTGGGTAAGACACTTAACTTCTTTGGAACTTCAATTTCCTCTTGTACAAATATGGGATGTAAATCCCATATATCTCACAGAACTGTTCTGAGTACATAAAAATGTACAGAATAGTACTTATTCGGTGCTTGATCTACAATATACTCTCAATTGTGTGTTGGGTTATAATCTATTACATTTGTGGTATTTTCTGTAACGGTTCCCCACACCCCCATACCAATTTAATAAAACAAATATAAAGGTAACATTTTAAAAATTGCTGTATTCAAAATAATAAACTTTAGGGTAAATAAGCTTTAAAACAAAAGTACATAAGCAAAAAAATAAATAATTTACACCAACCCACTAACCTTATTTTCAGAGTAAAGCCATTTCCAATTACAGCACTGTTATCTGGGCTCCAGATTGTGGTCAAACTTTGATAGTGCATTATTTTTTTTAAAAACAGTAACAAAAGCATGAACACTAAGTAAAGTCTTTAACAAAACCAAAGTACTGGATTTAGCTTTTTAATTTTAAGTAACCAAACTTTGTAATTTTATACATAATCCAATGTAGTGCTAATATAATTAGCATTTCAGCTTGAAGAGTTGGTAATTAACAGGAATGGAAGCCTTAATGAACAGTCTTCAAACCATGAGACACAAATAAAAACAGACAAATATACAGTAGAACAAAAGCTGCAGACACTCTACTAACC
The DNA here is from genome assembly GCA_004026805.1 of Lasiurus borealis. Taxonomy (NCBI): domain Eukaryota; kingdom Metazoa; phylum Chordata; class Mammalia; order Chiroptera; family Vespertilionidae; genus Lasiurus; species Lasiurus borealis. The sequence goes on along the minus strand of PVJN01026891.1, from coordinate 23,789 downwards.
GGGGGAAATATTTGAAGGCTTTACATTCTTTATTATCCTTGATGGCTTTTGGAATTATGATTGTGTGACATATAGAACCTTTGACATTTTAGATATAGCCTTTATTTGTTTTTGTTTATTCACAGTAAGTTAAAAATCCACCCTAAGACTTTGTAAGACTTCACTAGTCTTACATAAAGACTCTAGGAGTCTGCAATGTGATAAAAGATTGTGAAAATTTACTGCATTGCCCTAATTTCATACTTCCTTGTACACAATGAATCAATTTGGAAATTTATTCCAAGGGTTATATACACAAAAGTGTCAAGAATAAAATGTTCTTCACTCTTGCATAAAAACGTGTACAGTGTTGAGGAATGGAAAAGTTATCATTTTCCTGGGCCCTGGGCTTCCTGGAGCTCTGCTGCCTGAAGATCAAAGACTCCCCTGGCTTTATTGCTCTCAGGATTAGTCATCCAGCCCTGGTGTTTCTCCCTGTTGGATCCTGGATGCTATTCTGATGGCTTCTTCCAGAGATGGCTGTTCTCCAAGCTGAAACAGGAACATACACAAATCCACAATCAAGATAATGCCAAAGGAATGTTATATGCCAGAAGTGGGATATCTGGCACCTGGGCCTGTTAAGCAACATCCACTGATTCTATCAGTCAGAGAAAATAAAAACAAAAACAAACCCAATTCCTACAGGGGAGAATAATACCGTTTCTTTATTTAGGATTTTGACAAACTTCTGCACATGTAAAGGACAAAAGATAGTCATCTTTTCCAAGGGGGATAATTTAGAGAGCTTCCTGAGCCTTTAGCTTCCATGCCCATAAGCTAAATTACAACCAATGGCTGGAATTTTCATCAGTGTGTTCTTTTTTATTTATTTTATTTTATTATTATTTTTTAAATATATTTTATTGATTTTTTACAGAGAGGAAAAGAGAGAGATAGAAAATCAGAAACATCAATGAGAGAGAGACATTGATCACCTGCCTCCTGCACGCTCCACAGTGGAGATGTGCCCGCAATTGCGCAAGGTACATGCTCCCAACCGGAATCGAACCTGGGACCTTTCAGTCTGCAAGCCGACACTCTATCCATTGAGCCAAACCGGTCTCGGCTGTGTGTTTTTTTTTAATCCTAAACTGAGGATATTTTCCCATTGATTTTTAGAGTTAAAGAGAGAGGGTAAGAAAGAGAGAAATGTCTATGTAAGAGGAACACACTGATTGGTTGCTCCTTGCACGAGCCCAACCAGGGCCTGGGCTGGGAAGGAGCCTGCAACCTAGGTACATGCCTTAGATCAGAATCTAACTCAGTGTGCAGGTTGCAGGTTGATACTCTATCCACTGAGCCAAACCAGCTAGGGCCTAATTAGATTTTTATTCTGATAGTTAAGATAGCTGGCTTAATGTATATAGGATACATACTAGAAGCTTTATTTTTCTCACCAAAAATTGCCCTAGACTATGCAAAGTTAGTAAAGAATTAAGTGTTTGTCTCTTTGAAGCTACCTGAACACAGAAATTTCCTTAAAGTGGCTGACAGATTAATCTGTGTCCCACCTCCTATTAACGTTATGCATAAAGCACAGTGTACAAGGTTGAGAGGTACATGTAGTGCTGCTGTTGCTGGAAGACAGTTGCCTTTGGACTCACCTGAACTGCAATCTGGGTACCATTGGATGTTGCCACTAAGGTCAGAGGTCTGGTTTCTGTGGTTACTAAGTGATGGCTGTGCTGCTGATGCCCCATTTCTGATGATGCAGTGTGGAATGCTGCCAAGTCCTGAGCCACAATTGCAACCTTAACCAAAAATACACAAAAGAATTAAAATTATAATATATATGTATATATATTTATTGATTTCAGAAAGAAAGGGAGAGGGAAGGAGAGAGAGATAAAAAACATCAATGGTGAGAGAGAATCATAGATTGGCTGCCTCCTGCACATCCCTAACTGCAGATTGAGCCTGCAACCTGGGCATATGCCCTTGACTGGAATCGAACTTGAAACTCTTCAGTCTGAAGGCCAACACACTATCCAATGAGCCAAACCAGCTGGGGCTAAAAAAAACCCTATGATTTAAATAGGTTAAAATCCATTCAATGAAAAGGATTGTCTTTAAATTCAAAAGGAAAAACTCCCTTTTGACCACAGAGCTGCAGAAAACTGAAGCTGAAGAGGCCTTCCTTATATATGGTCTGTTCTGGACTCCTCTTTTAGGATGCTGAGGCTCAGAATTTCTGAGTCAGAAAGAAGGGATTTATCCAAGATTATGGAATGAGGCAGTGGTAAATCAGGGTAAAAGATCCCTATCACAGACTCTATTACTTAGGGGAGACGTTACTGTGCCTGGGTTCTATTACCCCCTAAGTGGATGCTGGGAAAGTTACACATGTGGAATAATTCAAATATCACATGTCTATTTATTTCCACGTTTGGAGCAATGGTCAATAATATACTATTTTCTCCTGTTTACCTGTTACATTTTAATTAGACTCCAGGGAAACTGAAAGGACCAGTAGCATTACTGACAAATAGTAACATACCTTGTTATACTCATTTCCTATTTTAGATGCCATGGAATCTTTCCATATTGTTGCTGAAGCATCTATCCAGAGTGGTTAAAAGTGCTTTCATGGTTCTTAAACCACAAATGTAGCTAACATGGAAATGGCATCAACTACTTCTGTTATATGATATTCTAAAATTCTGCTCAGCCAAACTCAGGAAAAATAGATTAAAAACTAAAATTTCTGTTTGTGTTGGCCACTAGTCCAGTAAAATGCTAAGTTGGATCAATCCCAGCAATGTTTCATAATCTTGTAACAGAATTTAGCCCAGCAAGGGCAGTGATTTATATCAGACTAACCCATCCTGCAGATAACTATCATAAACTGTGGACAAAAATAGGAAAAAACAACTATCGAAGGCACTGAAGAATGAGGAAAAGCAGGTAGAAACTATAGGGGATTCTCAAAGAAAGGAAACCATATTGGATCACATCTCTGCTGAAAAAGCTTTTTCACTGAGACCATTACCCAGTCTGAGCAGCATTGGACAACTTAACATATGAGATAATGGAGTCTAGAGCTATCAGAATGGCTATACATTGGGAAGAATATTCTAGAAAGGAGAAAAACCAGAGGGGAACCCCCAAATCTGCTTATAAAGTCTTCTCAATTCCTTAAGACCCCAGAACTGACACTATATCGGGAAGTTCCAATTATTCAGATAGAAAGCAGCAGCTGGAAGTCTGAAAAAGCGGAGATTTAGCAACACTTATCAGAGGAGAGACAACATTTAGTTTCAATCCTGCCACGTTAGAGGGGCTGGACTATAAATAATGCTAACACCTACCCTTTAGATAATCCACAGGTGGAATCTGAATACCCCCAGTGGGTCAGCAATATCTGTACAATGGCCTATAGCTGCAGCAGAGAAGCAATGGTCACAGCTGTTCTCACGTAGAACCTCCCAACCTTGTGATATCCTTATTGGCTGGAAGCAGACTGATTCCAAAGCCTAGTCTTCTGAGAATTTTCCTATCTCTCCAGAGAATTGTCCTAGCCCACAGGCTACAGATAAGCTGCATAAGAATGTTTGCTTTAGGGTCACTATCTTTCCAGACCTGCAAATGTAATTAGTACAAAGTATATTTACCCAAGCTGAGTTATAAACCCAACCAAGTATTCTAAAGCCATGGAAATGGCTGCAAACTGATTAGATGGGACCATTCTGTAAGACAGCCTGAAAATTGTACTGTCTTCTGTGTGTGTTTTTTGCATAAGGTACAATTAGCAAACAATAAATAAGTATCCATCTAAGGTGCTCTACTGCATTTTGACAGATATATCTGTCAAACCGTCACCTAAAATAAGATTTGGTACAGTTCCTTCATATTCCATGCCAACAATGTCCTTCCCAAGCGAAGCAGAACTTTCTGATTTCTATCGCATGAATTTGTTTAGTCTGTTCTTAGATTTCATATAAGTGGAATCATATAGTATGAATTCTAGAGGAATTTCTGGTAAAGAGCAGAGGTATGTTCGACTTTGTAAGAAACTGCTAATCTGTTCTTCTAAGTAGTGGTATCATTTTACACTCCCACTAGTGTATATAAATGTTCCAGTTACTTCACATCTTTGTTGACATTTGGTTTTAAGTCTTCTTTTATGTTAGCCATTTTTCTGTGTCTGAAAAGGTATCTCACTGTGATTTTAATTTGCACTTATTTAATGACTAAAGATGTTAAATACTTTTTGTGCTATTGTAAAGGGTCTGTTCAAATAAGCAATCAAATGTGCTCTTTTTAAAAACTTTATTTGTTCTGTTCATTTTTAATGGACTGTTCATGCTTTTATTATTGATTTGTAGAGGGTTTCTTATATATTTCCAATACAAGTTAACTGTCAGATATACTGTGAATAACTTTTTCCCAGTTTGGCATTTTTTCTTTCTTTCTTTTTAAAAAAAAATATTTTCTATTGATTTTTTACAGAGAGGAAGGGAGAGAGATAGAGAGCTAGAAACATTGATGAGAGAGAGAAACATCAATCAGCTGCCTCTTGCACACCCTCTACTGGGGAAGTGCCCACAACCAAGGTATGTGCCCTTGACCGGAATCAAACCTGGGATCTTTCAATCCACAGGCCGACTCTCTATCCACTGAGCCAAACCAGTTTCAGTGCACTTTTTCTTAATGGTATCTTTTGGTGAGCAGAATTAATTTTGATGAAGTCCAAATGATTAGTTTTCTCTTTTAGTACATTCTGTATCCTAAGAAATCTTTACTCTAAGGCTGCAAAAATACTCAATTTTCCAGAAGCTTTAAGATTCTGAGTTTTGTATTTCAAGGTGTAAAAGAACTTCAACTTTGTTCTTTTTTCAATATTGTTTTGGCTTTTATAGGTCCTCTGCATATTCAGGTAAATTGTAGAATTGAAATATCTGTATCATCAAAAAAGGCTGCTGGAATTTTTATTATGACGGTATGAAATCTATAAATGAATTTATGAAGAATGAGAGCTACTAATTTTGACCGACTCTCACTGAACAGAGTAAGGTAGCTGCAGTGAAACTTTAACACTGCCTTCAGCATTGTACAAGAACAGTTTTTAAAAGTATTAATATCATGAGGAAGCTCTCTATATTATGAAATATGCTTTCTAGATATATCAGTATATTATAAAAACAACAAGTTAAAGAACAGTTTACTACCATAAAAAAAAGGAAATGGGGAAAATGACTGTATTTGTTTGTATATGCTTCATGAATCATTGGAGGAATATACAAGAAACTAATAAATGTAGATTATTATGGGGCAAGAACTAGGTTAATAGAGGCAGGAGTGGGAAGATTTTTTTTTTTTTTGGTAAGAGAATATTTATTGGGCAAATTACAGAGGCAGAAAAAGTAATTCCTAGAAGAAATGGGCTTAGGAAACAAGTTATGGAGGTAAAGGAAGGGCACTTGGAACTTGGGCATGAGGGAAAGGGGAAGGCACAGGTGTATTCCTGGACTCCTGGGAAGGAGAGTGCCATAAGGAAGATTTTTCAATGCATGCCTGTACATTCGTTCTAACTTTTGAACTACATGAATATATTAAAAAAAATTAAATAAACTAAATTTTGCAAATGAATTTCCCCTAAGGGTCTGAGAATGATGATGGATATAGGAAGAGCTATCATTAATGAACGCTTAATGGGCTGAGTAGTTTAAATGCACTATCTCAATCAATCCTTTGGTCGTCTTATGGGCCAGATACAACACTCTAATTTTACAGATGATGAAAACAGACTCAAAGGGTTATATAACTTAGATACTGCAAAACTGGGATCAATCTAAAGTTTCTGTGCTTAACTACTATATTACACTATACATCTATTAACAATTTTGATATTGATAAGTTTTGATTGATACAATCAAAAAAGCAATTACCTGCTGCCCTTCTGTACCCTCGGCAGTTACCATAGCAACAGAGTGTGTCCCTGCTGAGGAGATGACTGCATCATGAGCAGGGACTGTGATGGGCGTGCCATCCTGCGTTACCATTGTGATCGTATTGCCAATGGCTTGCATGTCAGCTTGAGATATGTTGACCTGCAATACAATGCATTTTACAAATCAGTCAATGTTTCTTGTTATATTTGACAATCTTTATGAAGGACTAGGCCTAACTCTTGTATAAATGTACTCTGAGTAGAGCAAATAAACACTTTCTATTTTAGAGGGAGATCATCAGAAAATTGAGTATTTCTTAAATACACTTTCTCCTCTCCATCTCTACTACAAATTTAGACCCTTACTTTTCTCTCATCTGACTTTCTACAAATACTTCTTTCCAGGTATCCAGTCTAACCCTTCCCTAATCACCCTCTACCTTGACATCTTTCTCTAAAAACAAATTTTAATATATTCCCTGCTTAAATGCCCAGTGACTCCCCATCACTATAGTTTATTACATGGCATTTATGACCTTTCATGATAGGCCTTTCATAGCCTCTTTAGACACTTCTTCCAGTACTTCCAAACCAGCCTCCACCACAACTAACCATTTGCAGTCCCACACAGTGTCATATTCTATTATATCTTCATAACTTTGCTCTTTCCTTCAATCTCTATCTTGCAAACTCATGAATATTTTTCATGATCCAACCTAATAGCCATTCTCTATAAAGGCCTTCAAGATTCCTTTAGGAAAAGTGATTTACTTCTTCCTCCAGACTGCTACAGCACTCAACTATATATTCATCTTTATGAGACTCCAGAGGCCTGGTACATGACACTTGGGGGGAGTGGGCTTCAGCCATCAGTTGGACATTCTTAGCACTGCTGCAGAGGCAGAAGAGGCTCCTGCCACTGCCACTGTGCTCGCCAGCTGTGAGCCTGGCTTCTGGCTGAGCAGCACTCCCCCTGTGGGAGTGCACTGACCATCAGGGGGTAGCTCCTGCATTGAGCATCTGCCCCCTGGTGGTCAGTGCATGTCATAGCGACCAGTTGTCCTGCTGTTAGGTCAATTTGCATATTAGCCTTTTATTATATAGGACTAGAGGCCTAGTGCATGAAATCCATGCACAAGGGTGTGTGTTCCTCAGCCCAGCCTGCACCCTCTCCGATCTGGGACCCCTGAGGGATGTCCGACTGCCTTCTCACAATCCAGGACTGCTGGCTCCCAACTGCTCACCTGCCTGCCTGCCTGCCTGATTGTCCCTAAATGCTTCTGCCTGATCACCCCTAACTACTCCCCTGGAAGCCTGATCGATGCCTAACTGCTCCCTTCCCAGCCCAATTGCCCCAACTGCCCTCCCCTGCCAGCCTGGTGGCCCCTAACTGCCCTCCCTTTCAGGCCCGGTCCCTCCCTAATGCCCTCCCCTGCTGGCCATCTTGTGTGTTAGAGTGATGGTCAATTGTATATTAACTCTTTATTAGATAGGGTTATTTTATTTTAGATATATAAATCTCAAACAAAATTCTTATGATATGTTACTTAGTCAACATGTGTCTCACATGCACTTATTACTTTTCAAACCCTTAATTTCACTGTGGTAATGATCTTCATTGCCTTGCCTTTGAACTATACCAGTAACACCATCTGAGTTCTAGAGTTACAAACCTTCTATTAATCTCTAATAGAGATTAGACTCTTTCAGCAGGCTACTGAAAAAACCTTTAGGAAAGCTAGCACTGCCTACAAACTCAAGTCCTGATATTCAAGGATTTCCTCAAGTGGGACCTAATCTGACTTTCAAGCTCAGGTTCAGAGAGATATTATTAAACTTGTTTGGCTTTTGGTGCATACTTACATGCTGAGTCCCATCCTGGGATATGAGTGTAACCTGTTGACTCAACCCAGCCTGGGTTACCGTGGCTACTTGTGTAGACACAACATCATCCCCTTCTACACCTGTGACGTATGTAATCTGGGGCCCTTTAAGAACATCTTCACCTTGACCTGTTTAAAACAAACGAATCATTTATTTGACCAATCAACCAAGATGCTTAGAAAGCAGAGGACATTTAAAATATTATAGGGAAACTTACACAAATTATAGTCTACACAATGAAAATGGTTTCCAGCACCTCCTTCCAATTATTCTAACTCCATTTTTGCAAAGCAAAAGCAAATCAAAGCAGAATGAACCAAACCTTTCCACATCAAAGTTAAGTGTTTTAATTTTGGGAAACTTCTCTTATTCTCTTAGTTGGAGTAATTACCAATACTACACATGTATGTTGGGGCAGTGATTGGGGGAACTATACAGGAAGACTTGACTGGCAAATAATCCTTCCACTATGGCAATTTCTTAGTCACGTAAGAAGCTGTTACAAATGGCAGACAATCTTCATAAACATTAACCACAAATATGAATGGTGTGTAAATGCAAACTATGAATACTAAATTGATTGCAAGTAATCAGTACACAACAACATCATTATGTAAAGACAATGTAATGGCATGTTATCTGGTGTAAGGTTAGTCATTCAATAAGTGACAAAATACGAACCACCATCCACTTCTTTATTTCAAAAAGAACCAGCAAGTAAACAAATTCCAACAGTCCATTACTGTAATACTTGGCAACCAGGAAGATTTCTGATCTCTTTCTTCTATCTTTTTCCACCTCTCATAAGGTAGGAACAGGGTAAATATACATTTTTTTTTCTTCAAAGGATGACTTAATATGCTATTTTTAAAAATATATATTTTATTGATTTTTTACAGAGAGGAAGGGAAAGGGAGAGTTAGAAACATCGATGAGAGACATCGATCAGCCACCTCCTGCATGCCCCCTACTGGGGATGTGCCCGCAACCAGGATACATGCCCCTGACCGGAATCGAACCCGGGACCCCTCAATCCCCAGGCCGACGCTCTATCTACTAAGCCAAACCGGTTTCGGCTTAATATGCTAATTTAAGAGTAGTTCTCAAAGTTAGCAGTTGATGCGTGCACTTTTATCACTATATTCATCCTGGCATAATCTCCATGAGTCATTACTTTGTTTTTTTTGTTGTCCTATTCCAGTAGTTGGCAAACTGCAGCTAGTGAGCCACATGCAGCTCTTTGGCCCCTTGGATGTGACTCTTCCACAAAATACCATGGCCCAAGTGAGTCTATTTTGAAGAAGCGGCATTAGAAGTTTAAAAAATTTGGCTCTCAAAAGAAATTTCAATCACTGTACTGTTGATATTTGGCTCTGCTGACTAATGAGTTTATCTCAACATCAAACTAACTGATACCGTGTCACAGACCCTGAAAAATACCCTCCCATGTTATCAGTGAAGAACTGCTTCCTCTGGGGCTCAGTGGTCCACTATGTGAAGTTGCCTGCGGATGAGGTGGACACGTAGCTACTACAGGATGCAGCGAGGAAGGAGGTCCTGCAGCAGAAACAGTGACTATGATACCTCCACCCCCTTTCCCTCTTCCATTGGTGGTCCTTGACGTGGTGTCTTCATACTTGAGATATTGTGTTTATTGTTTTTCAATAGTGAAGGCGTATTTATTTACTTACTTACTTACTTTTAAAGGGGGATGAGAGGACTATTATTGGGGAGCAGCTGTCCTCAGTGAGAAGGGAAGGTAAGTTGTCTGGGGAACTGCAGTGTTTCTGGTCCCCAGCACCTGCCTTACTTCTTACTTATTACTCCTTCCTCAGAGATGGTGGGAAAATCTAGATTTCTCCAGGGTGGCATGTGATTCATTTTGGGAATGAAAGGAATCTATCCCGCATCGGGAATAAAATGTATGGTGCAAAAAAAGAATGGGAAAGTTTTGTGTGTGTGTGTGTGTGTTTTAATTTTCAAATTTACCTCACTTAGAAGGTATTCTTTGGAACATTAAGATAATCTATAAGTTGTTTTTTGTTTTAGAAAATCTATTCATTTTCCCTATTTACCTAAGCTGGGTTATTTAACTGAAATCACAGAATGTAATTTTCCAAAGTATTTTTTCAATGGTTAATTTTTTTTTTTTTTGAGCAGAAACTCCCATTTTATTTTTTTACAATTGATTGATATATGTCTCAAGTATTTTATTTTTTTTCTCCTCATGGCCCCCCCTCAATAGTTAATTCTTAATGAAATGAATGTTTTTGTCTCCTACAACACTACCTAACAGCACATAAATCAATTGAGTTATTTGGGAGTGCTTCATTGCTCTTATGATTAAGATCATCCTTAACACACCCCTAATCTAGCTGACTCTGCCAGGCTCTCCAGCCTCATTTCATGCCACCTTCCCAGGCTTTTCAGTTTCTAATTTACTTTGCTCTCAAATGTTTTTTTTTTTCCATGTGCAAGTCCTTCTATTTGAAATGTTTCTTTTGGCCTCTGCTCCTTTTCCCCACCAGCCCCCACTGCTTCTCCACCTAGTTAACACTGTAGATCTCTTAAAAAATTACTTCCTCAGGGAAGTTTTCTCTGATGTCCAGACTAGAGGGAAGCTCCCTTCTTATAAATCCTGAAGTATCTTCTTTGATAGCACTTATCACAATTGTAAATTGTTTGGTTGTATGATTATTTAAGCTCTATCAGTTGAGAAAATACTATAAATCATAAATTACTGTTGATTGTCAAACACAGAGACCCTCAACAAAATCCTCACCTGGGGGAGGCTCAAAGAAGGCTTCCTGCTCCTCCTCAATTGGCTCAGTGTCATTGTGGGCCGTCCGTTTGTGCATGGCCAGCGTGGAGATCTGCTTATATGTCTTCCCACAGTGGTTACAGTTGTAAGGTTTGGAATGAGTGTGAACAACATGATGTTTATACAAACTGGAATATTCTGTAAACCTTTTGTCACACCCAGGGACTGTACAAACATATGGCTTTTCCCCTAAGTAAAGAAGGGCAAAAAAACAAAAGAAAATAAATCAACTTTTACACATTAGGCATAATCACCCCATACCTTGTGGGGAGAAGGAGAAAAAAGGGCCTATAATGGCAAAAAGTAGTTTCCCAATCCCTTTCTATCCTGTCATGAGGCAGCTCACAAGAAAAGACTCCCTAACAATGCTTTTGATTTGGTTAAAAGGTAGTCTGCACCTTGAGTGTCATCCTGTGTCTGAATACCACTTTCCCCTTAATTTCAAGGGATGAGAAAATTAAGGATGAAGATATTGCCCAGTTCAACTCTAAGCTTTTTTGATAAAACTGTAATCTACCTATAACTAATGATGTCACACTAATAATGACAATAAATACAATTATTATTATAACTAATGCAGTTAGTTACTGTAAGGATTTTATAAACATCATAGACCGGCTGTCTCCGGCACTCCCCCTACTGGAGATTGAGCTCGAAACCCAGGCATGTGCCCTAACCGGGAATCGAACCATGACCTCCTGGTTCACAGATTGATGCTCAAACAGTGAACCACGCCAGGGGGGCAAAAATGAAATATATTAAAGTTATAAAAGGAATGTAAATTAGATGATCAAAATATAATTTTTCTTCTAACCTACAGCCACCTTTTTAGGGTTGTATAGGCAATTTTCCACTTTCTTAGAAAACACATTATCTTAAGCATGCAGGGAAAATAATAGCAATAACACATAACATACAATGCAAGCATAAGATATATTGTATTAGAAATATAACTCCAGTATACTTTTGGTTCTCTCATTGAGACTCACATGCAACTTAATATTTTTTCCTTTCACAGAAAAATATACCCACAAGAAGACTTATTATAGTGGTTTTTAATTTGGATCATCAATTGTGTGCAAAAATTTTGCAAATCATTATACCAAATATACAGATGGTAAGAGCAGGTTAGAAAGGAAGTGTAGTGGTGTCACTCTTCCCCATCTTAGCATCATTCAACTTTATCATACAAGCTAGAATGATAGGTTCTTCTTTATTCCTCATGACTATCTTGGTTACTAAGTCCTTTCCTGATATCTCTTTAATGTCTTTTACTTGTATCTTTCTCTACCTCCCTTCAAATATTCTAAATGACCCTGAACAGTCTCTTTGCTTATGGTTTCATGTCCCTTTAATTTCTTTTTATATTACTGATGGAGTGATTTTGTTTTCTAAGAAAGCAAATTTTCTTTAAATTCTCTTAAAGCTTCCCCTCTGCCCATTGCAATATTCAAACTTGTTAATGACACTGTTCAAAGAAAAAGGATTGCTGCTGATTCCTGAAAATATATCCAGAAATACCAGGGGTCTTGGAATGAAGCCTGAGAAACAATGATTAAGCAACTGAAGCTCCTGTCTGTAAAAAAAGGTCTTTTAATTTTGACTTATCACATTTTACTCTTAATATAATTATATTTTGATCATATAATTTGCATTCCTTTTATAACTTTAATATATTCATTTGCCCCCCTGGCGTGGTTCACTGTTTGAGCATCAATATGTGAACCAGGAGGTCATGGTTCGATTCCCGGTTAGGGCACATGCCTGGGTTTCGGGCTCAATCTCCAGTAGGGAGAGGCCCAATTGAGCCACACCAGCCAGGGAAAGATGTTTATTCTAAAAAGAAAAAGTTAGAAGACCAAGAATTCAGAGACTGTTACCTGTGTGTATCCTCACATGGTTTTTATAATTGGTTGCACTGGCAAATGCCCTTCCACATCCTGGTTCTGTGCAGTAATAAGGTCTTTCTCCTGTGTGTGTCCTAATATGTACTTTTCTGATATTTGATGTTGTAAAAGACCGACCACAGCCTTCAAAATGACATTTAAAGGGCCTTTCTCCTGAAAAATGCACAAGGGAATAAAGTAAATGGTACAAAAACACATACAAAATTATAATGTCTTAATCTTTAATTCTGCTTATGGTTATGCTCAAGTTTATAGAATTCTTGTACGTGAGCTTCCTTTTCAGACTCTTTCCACCCACCCCCCAAACAGCATTTTCTACTCCAAACTTAAATTTACATAGGAAAACCTGAACAGTATTCAAAGCTCATCACTAATTACATGACTCCCATGGAATCATTCAGATGGACATATTAAAAAATAAGAAGAAACACACACAGAGTGGAGTCAAAATAGGGTTAAGCACAACTCTAATTTAGTTAGAACAATTCTTGAATTCTCTATAAACCTCTCCCCAACTTTATTTATTCTATTATACTTTGAAGAAAAATAATTTTTGGTTGTTTTAAAATCTAGTGTCTAGCACATAAGATGCATCAAAAATCCTTGCTGAATATTTTCTTATTCTCATTTGAATCTTACAAAAAAGTCTATTTTAAAAGACTATAATCCTTTCTTCATATGGGCTTTATACAACATCAAAACCCAAAGGCCCTTTAAACTGTCAATCAGAAAATAGCCTTGGTGGCTGTTTGCCTGCCCCCTGTGTCTCTCCGGTAGTTCCCCGCTCGGCCCTGCGATGCCAGTGGACCTCAGCCAGTGGTCCAGGCCCTTGAGCCTGCAGGAAGTGGATGAGAGGCCGAAGCACCCGCTGTAGGTCAAACACTCAGGGGTGGAGGTCGACGAGCTGGGTAAAGTGCTGATGCCCACCGAGGTTAAGAACTGGCCCTCTGGTATTTCATGGGATGGCACTGATTCAAGTATACTCTACACCCTGGTCTTGACAGATCCAGATGAAGCAGAAAGGACCCCAAATTTAGGGAATGGCACCATTTCCTGGTTGTCAACATGAAGGGCAACGACATCAGCAGTGGCACTGTCCTCTCTGATTATGTGGGCTCTGGGCCTCCTAAGGGCACTGTCCTTCGCTGCTATGTGTGGCTGGTTCACGAGCAGGCCAAGCCGCTGAAGTGTGACGAGCCCATTCTCAGCAACCGATCTGGTGACCACCGTGGCAAATTCAAGGTGGCATCTTTCCACAAAAAAGTACGACCTTGGGCCCCCAGTAGCCAGCACGCGTTCGTTACCAGGCAGAATGGGATGACTATGTGCCCAAGCTCTATGAGCAGTTGGCTGGGAAGTAGGAGAAAGCCAGGAGACAGACATCGCCCTGGGGCCCCAAGCAGTGCTCTCAAGTTCAGTGATGCATGTTGATTTCTCCTCTTCCCTGTTCTCACTCTCACAGGCAAGGCCTGAGCAGATAGAGCTATAGGGTGACTTTCCTTCTGCCTGTCCTTTATTGCTGTACAGAGTCACACACCCTGAATTTATGTTCTGATCAAATTTGAACTCCATTTTGGGGGCTATTTTGGTACTAGGATGTGGTCATCAGATTAATACAAGAATAACAACCCAGAATTTAAAGGTGTATCTTCTGAAGAGCAGTACTGGAAAAGCAATTTGGAGAGTCCCTTCCTGTTAAGCTGCAAGGCTGGATGAGGGGTTATCTGAAATCCATTAGTCTGTGCCTATTAAGTTTATCACTCTTCCTTGGTATAACAAAACCAGTCTGGAGTTGCTAAATGGAGTTGTGTTAATTCAGCTATTTGCTTATATTTGAATAAAAATAAAAATGTGTTAGGAAAACAAAACAAGTTATTCCCATGTGCCCTTTTTTTCAATGAGCTCAAATAAAGAAACAACTTCTGGGATTAAAAAAAAAAAAATCTCCCCCCCTCTCTAAATGTGTGTGTGTATGTGTATGTGTGTGTAGATAGATGAATGAAGGGTTTGACTCCCAACCAAGGGCATGTACCTCATTTGCAGGTTTGGATCCCTGGCCTCTCAGGGCAAGTGCCAGAGGCAACCAATCCACATGTCTTTTTCAGATGGATACTACACACTTCCCCTCCCTCCTCTTTAAAAATCAATGGGAGGTTTGGCTCAGTGGATAGAGCCTCGGCCTGGACTGAAGGGTCCCAGGTTCGATTATGGTCAAGGGCATATACCTTGATTGCGGGCACATCCCCAGTAGGGGGCGTGCAGGAGGCAGCTGACAGATGTTTCTCTCTATCCCTCTCTCTTCTTCTCTGTAAAAAATCAGTAAAATATATATTAAAAAAAAAAATCAATGGGAAAAAAATATCATCTGGTGAGGATTAAAAAAATAATAATAAATTAAAAACAAAAAGGAGTAAGAGCCTCGGCCGGGTTGGTCAGTTGGTTGAGCATCATCACATACACCAAAAGGTCATTGGTTTGATTTATGATCAGGATACATGCCAGGGTTTCAGGCTTGATCCCCAATGCAGGGCATGCAAGAGGCAGCCAATTGACATTTCTGACATCAATGTTTCTCTTTCTCCTTTTCCCTCAAATCAATAAAAAATATTTAAAATAAAATAATCAAAAGGAGCAGGAATCCTTGAACCTTTCTTTAATGAGATTTCTGTTCGATACATTAACCTAAGGAGAATAAAGAGTTTACCTTGATTAAATCTCTTCTCCTCTCTGGATCAAAAATGACTGCTAATGTTTTCCCAGCTCTAATGTTTGAACTCTGTATCACCTTTCTTTGTTTTTTCTTGGAAATCACTTGTTTATAATGGAAGTTCCTGAAAACCCTTACTCAATCTAACATTTTACCAATGAAAATACTCATAATTTAAAAACCACTTGAATATGTAATGTGCTAAATGATATTATCAAAGGAATTACAATTCTGATGTTTGGATCAAATATTAATGGAACTAGTTTAATGGTTTTATGTAACTTTATATAAAAAGTTGGCATTAGATAGCAAATCCAAATAGAATTTGCAGGAGCTTGGAAACACTTGCTTCTGATACAATGGATAAAAGTAAGTGTATAAATGAACTAGAAGCACAGACCTACAGCTTTGTTCCTGGACATTATAAAGTAAAGCCAATTTTAGATAATATTTAAACTAAAAGTTAAATTTTAATGACTGGAAGAATCCTCTAGGAAAATCAAATAAACTATTTCAGAATGCTTAGAGGTATTTGGGGACAAACTTACACTTTATTTAGAACATCTGAAGTAAATCTCAAATAAAATTCTTATGTTAGTCAACAGCATATAATAGCATCTCTTATCAATAGTTCCTGAAATTCTCCCAGCTCTAATCCAAAGCAAATAATTATAACACCAATTCTACATACAAGGAAGAGAGCGGAGGAGTGGGAAGGTAAGGGAAAACTGCTGTTTTAGAAAAGAAGAAAATTTTAAGAGGAGGAGAGATGTTCACAAGGAAATAGCAAGCTTTTCTTTCTGTGGGCCCAAGAGGGGCTCAAACATTTTTTTTTAGCAGTACCCTGATGCATGAAAAGCAATACTACGTTGAGAAACAACTGGGTATCTTAGATTCTGGTCTCAGTTGGGCTACTAAGTATATGTGTAATCCTAGGTAAATAATCCTATTACTTAGATATTCTCTTTTCGATACTGAGAGTTGGTGGTCTAGGGGAGTGGTCTTGAACCTTTTGGACCTCATGGATCACCGAGTGACTGCTGGTCTAGGACTACTGTTAACCTTTATTTGGGATAGGAGCTCATTTGAGAATCTAACAAAGTTATGGGTCCTCATCCTGGAAAGAAGCACACCTGTGAAAATAGCAAATGGCATGGAATTTCAGTTCAAAAGAAACCTGATGATTCCCTGAAACTCTTTCAGAGACTCCTTCCCCAAGTCCCCTCTCTTCAGGTAAGGACTGCCTAGACCAGAGTCACCAACCTTTCAGACCTCGCAGACCACCGGATGGCAACCGCTAGCCTAGACAGATTTGTTCACACCAGTACTGTACCTGTATGAGTTCTGATATGTTTCTGTAGATCTCCTGAAGTTTTAAAGGATTTAGTACAATTATCTTCTGAACACCGATATGGCTTTTCTCCTGTATGAGTTCTGACATGACTTTTTAATCCATAACCTTTAAGAAAAATTTAAAAGAAATTTAATTACACAAGACCCCTCTAAACCATGCCCATTGAGATTAAGTTATTGAAAAATAGAGTCAACACTAAGGCTATAATACTAGGCAAGCACAACAAAATAACTACTGAACATGTACAAGAGGCCTGGCCAGCGTGGTTGAGTGTGGACCTATGAACCAGGAGGTCACAGTTCAATTCCAAGTCAGGGCATATGCCTAGTTTGAGGGCTCAGTCCCCAGTGTGTGGGTGTGCAGAAGACAGCTCATCAATGATTCTCTTTCATCATTGATGTTTCTATCTCTCCCTCTCTGAAATCAATAAAAATAAAATGTAAACGAGTATGATAGCTCAGGACTGTCATGCTGGAAATTCAATAGTTTCATCTCTGTCTAGAAGA
Organism: Lasiurus borealis; assembly: GCA_004026805.1. NCBI lineage: Eukaryota > Metazoa > Chordata > Mammalia > Chiroptera > Vespertilionidae > Lasiurus > Lasiurus borealis. The sequence goes on along the minus strand of PVJN01026891.1, from coordinate 6,678 downwards.
GGATGTGTCTTTTTAAAAGAGTGTTCCCATCTTATTAGATGCTCATAACTCATAACCCAAAAACCTGAAGTGGAATCGAGACATGGAATGAAGTACCAGTCCAGGTCCTGCTGGATCTGCCCCAGTTCCTCAGGGTTCCCTAAGGTCTGCCCTAATGTTAAATTCTATGCCAGCTTTTATTTTTCCCGCTAAAATAAAACAAGGTGTGGAGTGAAACATGAAACAAAGTAGGCAGAAATAAAATAGGCCTGAGGAGAAAAATGGGAACAAAGAGAGAATAGAGTAGGACAAGTGGTAGCTAAGGGACAGACTGAAAAACAGTTCATTGTGTGTATGCTAATTCAGACAAAGGCAAGGGGTCAGTTCCTCCCTCAGGTCTGCCTCTGCTTGACTCCAAAGTGAAGCAAATTCATGTTTTTACCTGTTGCAAATGCTTTCCCACAGCCAGGATGCTCACACTGATAAGGTCGGTCTCCTGTGTGTGACCTCTCATGAACCTGCCATTAAAACACAAAATGATTCTATTTTCTTTAGGCATTTCTCAGGTAGAGGTCTCAACCTAGATCTGTATTTTTTCACTGCTGAATTATTTTGTGTTTTTTTTGTATGTTTAGAAAAACTACATGCACACAAAAATATAACTTTTCTCAAAAACTACAATCCAGGAATTCTCAATATAGACCAAAATATTCTATGTTAAGAAGTACTCATTTTAAATAAGAAACAGGAAGAGTGGAGGTGTAAATTTTTCTAGAGTGCTCAAAGGTGTCTGTATGGAACACTGCATGGTAAGAGCCAGGAGCAGAGAGAGTGTAGGGAGAGGCTACCCAATGTAAGGTTAAGATACAGAGGCTGCTGCTTGCCTCCATCTGAGGCAAGGCTTTACCACAGACTAGTAGTGTGGCCACGACACTTGCCTATTCTAAGCCTTAAATGCTCTCTGTAAAGTGGGGACAGAAACAGTATCTACCACAGAGTGCTGCTATGACAAATGAATGATCATGTCAGTGGCCAACATTTATTGAACTTATATCACATCCCAGGCCATACTTCACATGTATAGTTTTATTTAATTCTCATAACTACTCTACAGGAATATACTTTATCATCCAATTTTATAGATAAGGAAATAAGGTACTAAGAAGTCAGGTAACATGTTAAGGTGATACACTACTAAGTAGTGACAATGGGTTCTGAGGCTACTGCTTCAAATATGCTAAATGCACACTTTCTGCCACATGGTAAGTTATTCAGTCATTGTCAACTATTATTTTTGAGTCATGGTAGATCATGTTTAGCTGCAATGAAAGTACTTGGAATGTATATATGGACAAGACAGGCTAACACCAACTTTTTCTAGATTTCAGCAAATCACTGTTAACAAAATGATTGTACACACTGCTCATATAATTTTATAAATTTCGCATATGACAAAAATGTATTCAAATACATAGAGTACTTACCATGTGCCAGTATATAGACAGAGATGAAGTAAACATAATCCAAGCCCTCAAAAAGTTGACATTTTCTAAAATCTGTATAGCTTTTGTGTGTCTTTATATGAGTGTGAGTGTGAGTGTGTGTCTAGGGAAAACAATGGCATTTGAATGCTACAAATTTATCATGTTGGCATTTAATGTCCTAGGTATACTTATAATTAGATCCAGCATTTCTTCATACATACCTTAAGATGATGAGCTGTTGTATATAATTTTCCACATCCATCATATTCACATCGAAACGCCTTCTCTCCACTCTGTTGAGACTTAGCAGTTACTCTTGTTGCATGTCCTTGTAAGACAATCTAGATGAAACAAAAAGTATTTCTTAAATTATTTACAGAGATAAAATAGATGAAATTACTATTTTCCAGACTTAAATCATCATTGTATGAAGATTCTATCATGCTGAGACAGTAATATTTCTAAACTGCAGTTGATTGTGGGTAACTGAAACCACTATTAAGGGGGGACTACTTTGTTGCCCCTCATGTCCATTGTATGCAGGTATTTCTTGACATACTCAAGGGATATATCTATATCTATATTGATATATATTTTAGGAGGGGGCAGGGAAAGAGACAGAAACATCGATGTGAGAGAGACACATCAATTGGTTGCCTCCTGCATGCATTCCAACCAAGCCAGGGATAGAACCTGCAACTGAGGATATAACCTTGACCAAGAATCTAACCCACAATCCTTCAGTCCACTGGCCAACACTCTAACCACTGAGAAAACTGGCCAGGGCAAGTTCAATATTTTTGCTTTCATATATAAAAGGGCATAATAATGTTGAGAAAGAAATTATTATATAAAAAAGTAGCTTTATATACCTGCATTTTTTTCTCTTGCTCAGTTTCTCCAATCATTCCAGTACCTGTTATACTTTCACTTCCATCAATGGACACCTATAGGAATAAAATAAAGCTTAAAAAAGCTTTACATTCTGCTAATTATTTAGACAGGATGTTAAGTACATGAAGGTTCATTATTGGTTATTTCTGTGTATGAAAATTTTCATAACAAAAACTGGGAAAGTAACCTTTTAAACTATATGAAAAATATATATTCAATACAGGGGAGAAAAAAACAGCCCTTTTGATGTAAAACTTAATTGAGACTTTCCTTCACCTTTTCCAATCTCTGATTTCTACTTCTTAATTCATAAGTTCTACTTAATTCATTATTTCTCTTACGGTGCTCACTCATTCTCGAATATAACTTTGGTGAGTTACCCATCATCCACTTATTTTCTATAAGCTCTTATCCCATCCCTTACTTTTCTTCCAATATTTCTTTTTACACACTTCTTTTAAAATGCTGATCTTCTCCTTGATGCTGTCTGATTCTGACTCTGAATTGCTAGTTTCTTATCAGATACAATATACTTTGTTTTTTCTTTTAATGAAAAATAAAGAAGGTTGTTCTTGACATTGTAAAATCATGTACCTTTGCTGCATACTGTTCCAAAGCACTGATGGTTTCAGGATCAATCGTGGCATCCCCAGTGTGCAGACCTGCCACTGTACCATCAGCCTGAATTGCTAGGATGGTATCAGACTGTGGGACTTGCACTGCATGGTGGATGTAAGCTGTGGTGCCATCTTCCAGCTGAACTGCCTGTAACGCGCTCTGGTCATAACTATCTGAGGGAATGGAAGAGAATGGCATTACATTAAAGGTAGTCTGATGAACGGTTACATATTTAAAAGAAGGAAATGAAGTTTTACTGAGTAGTTATACTGAACCCTGACTCATGTGCTTTACATGTGCTATTTCAGTCAATCCTCATGATTCTGTGAGGCAGGTACATTTACCACCCCCACTGTACAAATGGGAAATTGAGGTTTTTAGAAGTCACTTTCCATCGGAACCAGGAAATAAATAAAATTGTCAAAATCAGTACATATGTCAAAAAACAAGAGTCTGAATTCATGTCAATGTGACTCCAAAGTCCATAGTTTTTCTCCCCTTAAATAATCACAGAAAGCCATACACAGCATTATGAAATAAATCTGTCCAACTAAAATAAACCCATGATTAACTCCCACTGCTAAAGAAAAATATATTTTTAAGATTATTTTTTTAAATTTATTAATTTTTAGAGAGGGAGGAAGAAAGGGAGGAAAGAGATATGATAGATAGATAGATAGATAGATAGATAGATAGATAAATAGATAGAGAGAAAAATCAGTTTGTTGTTCTAACCATTCATGCATTCATTGATTGATTCTTGTATGTACCCTGACGAGAGATCGAACCAAAAACCTTGACTTTTGGGGATGATGCTCTAACCAACTAAGCTACTCAGCCAGAGCTAAAGAAAAAATTCAGAGCTTATTTTTCTCATCTTTAATTAAACAAATTTACTTATAAGTTTAAGTATTCTAAAATTTAAAGAATTTCCCTAAATAAAACAATCTATATAAAGAAACAAAAATAATTTTTAAAAATTTCTGCCTTTGGTTTCACAACTAGTCTTTCTAAAACATGTTGCATTACTCTATAATAGCTAGCATTTATTAAGCATTTACTATGTGACAAGTATTATTCGAAGTGTTTTACATCTTTGCACATTCTTTCATCACAACCCTAGGATGTGAGTCCTGATTATAATCCTCATTTTATAGGTGATGAAACTGAAGCACAGGGAGGTTAAGTAATTTGCTCAAAGTCACACAACTAAAGAATAGCTGACCAAGATTTGAATCCAGATATTTTGTTGCAGAGTTGTGCTCATTACACCTCAAACCTCTCCCTGGTCCTCCCCACATGAAGGTAATAAACATTAGTATTTTGCTCTATTTGCTTCAGATATTTTATTAGTTTTTATTTAGTTTTAACACAATAGGCAAAGAAGTTCTATTTAAAAGAGAAAAAAGCTAACAATTTAACTTCAAAATGTGAATATGTGTGTGTGTATAAAATCTTCACCCAAAGATATTTTTTTTAGAGAGAGTGGGAGGAATGGAGGGGGAAGAGAGAGGGAGAGCGAGGGAGAGGGAGAGAGAGAGAGAAACACATCCATATGAAAGAGTCACATCAATTTGGTTGCCTCCCACACACATCCTGACCAGGGTGGGGATCAAACCTGCAATCGAGGTATGTGCCCTTGATTGGGAATTGAAACTATGACCTTTCAGTGCTCGGGTCAATGCTTTAACCATTGAGAAAGACCAGCCAGGGCTAATTTCACATTTTTAACATAGCCTCTATTTGAAGTCCTTCAGGGAACAGGGAATTATTATAGGACAGCTCAAATTATCAGAACGTTTTTTCTTAGATTGTGCCAAAATCTGCCATCTTGTATTTGAGAACAAGTATAATTCCTTTTTTATAGGACACTACTTCAGTAACTAAAGGCAGGTCTTATCTTTCCCATGTCTCCATTTCTTTTTACTTTATTCACATTTCCAAAACTATTTTACCTTTGGAGGTATGGTGAATAAAGGCTGTAGTTCCATCTTCTAACTGCACGGCTTGACCATCCTCTAGACGTAAACTGTCCCCTGCTCGAGAACAAAGCTTACATTTAGATCCCATGTTTTCTGATCATTCAAAAAAAGAGTAAAATAAATCACTGATACATTATAAAAACTACCCTTGCTCTATGGGTCCTTTAACATTTAAGTAATTTCAGTAAAGCTACTCTTAATAAGTATTTAATAGTAAAAAGATATTAAGATATTTCTACTTATATTAGAAATATGTAGCAGGGGATAAGAAGAGTTGAAAGAAGAAAAAGAAAAAAAATTAGAGACATGTAGAATTTAGCTAAAATAATAGAAATATTAGGACTGTTGCACACTTATCTCAGAGTGCAGTCCAGTAAGTTCTTTTCTATTATTTGCAAGAAAGTCTAAATTAGGTTAAAATGGTCTTTATAAGCTCTATGTGATATCTACTGATCTTCCCTTTCAGAGGAGAACTAGATATCAGAACTAAGTTCAAGTAGTAAGAGGAGCTTGAGGTAGCAAATACTGAAGTATGAAAAGCAGGAAGGTAAGTAACATCAAATACTTACTACTTTTAGGTATGGGTACATGTTGAACATAGGCAGCAGAACCATCTTCCAACTGAATGACCTGGCCATCTATGAGTTTTCCATCTGAAACAAATAAACATGTAAGCCAATAAATTAGCACAAATAAAAATTTTAAATTTTATACAATTTCAAAATGATTATCAACTATAAAAACATACACTACTTAAGATCATGTTCATCTTGATTCTTCCCTCAATGTTCTGAGGCAATTCAATAACACATCCAGTGATCCTACAGAAAGCAGAAAATCCTCCCTCAGCCATCCTTCCTCCCCTCCAATTTTCAATTAGACAAGTTCAAGAGGAAGAGTGGCTCATTTTAGTAGACTACATGAGTATAACCTCTACCTGCCTTTCAGAGCCACTTAGGGACAGTACTCTGACTAGGGGGAAGCTGAAGCTGGGAAAAATAGACAATATGTCAATGTATATGAGGCCAGCTGTCGTTCTCATCCCTGAATATATTTCTTACAAATATTAAATAATAATTTGAACTAAAAAAGCAAGAAAGGTCTTATTAGAATTAGGTTGGGGACACTCCTTCCTCCCTCACTAATTTTGATATTCCACAGTATCTTCTGAATATCTCAAAGGGTTTCCCCAAATTATTAAGATAATATTTAAGTTAAACTGAGCCCAGTCAGTATGGCTCAATTGGTTGAGTGTCCTCCTATGGACAAAATATGTCACTGGTTCAATTTGAGGTTGGGGCATATGCTCAGGTCCCCAGTGGAGGGCATGCAGGAGGTAGCCAATCAATGTTCCTCTCTCTCCCTCTCTCTAAAAATCCATAAAAACATATTCATTTTAAAAAATGAGTTAAACTGAAACTGTTGGAAATCAACATATCCAATACAGAATCTTTAGGAGGGATTAGGAAGGGGTACAGTTGCTAAGTTAAGATAATGTATAGTTGCTAATTGCTCAACTCTGAAGTTATTATACATTGCTGATATTAACTAATAGATTATATATGAGGCACATACCTTTAGAATTGTGTTGTATATAAGCAGTAGAACCATCTGCAAGTGTTACTGCTTGCAAGCTTACACCTTCCATATTTTCTAAATTGTCAGCATCTATCATAAAAAAAGTTATTTTCTTTAGGTAACATCATATGTACAAGCTATTT
>PVJN01026890.1:0-28615 GCA_004026805.1 Lasiurus borealis | reverse complement strand
CCTCCTCTACCGCATCTGTTACCCGCTCTTTTCCTAGTTTCTCTGGGGAGCACTTCAGATCCACTTGCTCAGGGTCTGCTTCTGAGGGAACCCAACCTGGCCAGTCAGCTTTCTAGTTTTTCTCCTCAAATGGCCCCACTGGATTTGTAACTTTTTTTAAAAAGTTGATTTTAGAGAGGAAGGGAGAGAGGGAGAGAGAGATAGAAACATCAATGATGAGAGGGAATCATTGATTGGCTGCCTCTTGCATACCCCCTACTGGGATTGGGTCTGCAACCCTGGCCTATGCCCTTGACCGGCATTGAACGCGGGACCCTTCAGTCCACAGGCTGATACTTTATCCACTAAGCCAAAACAGCCAGGCAGGGATAGAGAGCCAGAAACATCGATGAGAGAGAGACACATCGATAAGCCGCCTCCCGCATGCCCCTCACTGGGGATGTGCCCGCAACCAAGATACATGCCCTTGACCGGAATCGAACCTGGGACCTTTCAGTCCCCAGGCCGACACTCTGTTCACTGAATCACACCGGTTTCGGCAGATGTGTAACTTCTTAGTGCCCAGGTATGGTTAGCTACCTTACTGAGGACTGGGAGGATGGATCCCCTGCGACACTGTTTATACAACGCTTGGCACATGGTTGGCACGCAAACGGTGGCGGCTGTCGTTATGCTGACTTTTTCGCTGTCGCCAGGAGTACGAAGGGGAACGCAACGAGGCAGGCGAACGGCACGGCCACGGGAGGGCCCGACTGCCCAACGGGGACACCTACGAGGGCAGCTATGAGCGCGGAAAAAGACACGGCCAGGTGGGAGCCGGGGGCTTGTGTGGGTCTTTTTCTGTATTTCCTGCTCTCTCAGCGAGTATTTAACTCAGCAATGACGTGAGTCCCTCCATCAATGTGTTTCAGGGGATCTACAAATTTAAAAATGGTGCTCGCTACACCGGAGAATACATTAAAAACAAAAAGCACGGTCAAGGCACGTTTATATACCCAGATGGATCGAAATACGAAGGTAAAACGTCCTCGCAAAGCAGCTTTTCGTGCTGCAGAGGCCTGCTTTTGGGACTGAGCGCTTCTGAGAATACTGAGAAGAATGAGAAGGTTCAAAGTTCTCCGGATTCATCAGTCAGTCAACCAACACGAACCATGTTCCTGTGTTCACAGGGCTGATGCAGAGACCAGAGAGCCTTGTAGTTATGAGACATGTGGCTGTCCCCGTGACCAGCACATTCTCTCCTGTGGGCCTGGGTCCTGAGGAGCAGATGCCAGGAGGGCTGCTGGGCGAGCACCAATGTTGGGGAGTGGGTGCACCCAGGAAGGTCGGCGCTCTACAGCATTCATCTGTTTGAAGTGGTTTTTGTATCGGCATTTCTGGCAGAGCCCTCTCTGAGGAGCACACTGTTGTTTAGACCTGGTAGAGCCTTCTTCACTGAGGGCTTCTAGTCAGAGAGGCGTTCTGCCTTGTTAAACTAGTGTCTTTACAAAATACATATTTTTTTACTGATTACAGAGAGGATGGCAGAGGGAGGGAGAGATAGAAACACCACTGATGAGAGAGAATCATTCATCAGCTGCCTCCTGCGTGTTCCCTCCTGGGGATGGAGCCCACAACCTGGGCATGTGTCCTGACCAGGAATCGAACCCTGATCTCCTGGTTTAGAGGTCGATGGTCAACCGCTGAGCCACACCGGCTGGGCTAAACTGGTGTTCTTATTTCTGCGACAGTTCTTTACATGCCAATGTTACGTCTCAGGGAGATTCTGGTCTCCTTATTTCCAAGCACCCGCCCACCCCGCTGCCCCGACACCATTGCCATCTGGTGGTGCCTATAGTGTTAGTCTAATCCCAACAGGGGGTAAAGGAAGTTCCTGTCCTGGGAAGAGAGACAAGTGGGGAGTGGGCATGAGCCTTCCAGAACTGGATGCCAACGTCTATGCTCTGGGCTCCTTTTCCGGGAAGGAGTTCTCTGGTTTCATCAGATTTTCCCAAAGACTGGTGACCCCAAAAGACAAGGTGGGACCTTGCATAGGGACCTCACCCCTCCCTGCCTGGCTTTCTCACTGGCAGAGAATGACCACTTGGGGAACAGTCAGGACCGTGCCTGAAGGATGGGGAGCCCTCGGTAAACATTGGCTGGGTCACCGCTTACTTGGGTGATGTCGTCACCACTTAGGAACGGGAGGGCGAGGTGGGGACGGAGGGAAATGCGGGCACCTGGTCGGATCAGGCCTTGCCGTGGTTGCTGGGTCCCTAACCACACACCAGGCAGAGGCATGTGGGGCTGGCACCGCTGGCAGCAGGGCAGACAAGCCCCTGTTTGAACTCTCTCCGGGCTGCTGGCCACACCCACGTGACTGTGGCCCCCATGAATACACGTGCCCACCTCCATGCTCAGTCACCCCCCGACTCAGCCCCCCTCAGCCCGCTTTCTACTCCGTGCCATCCGGCCGGGAGGCAGGGGCAGGTGGAGGTGGGGGTGGGTGGGGGACTGGAGGGGAGAGAGATAGCAGTGAAGGGGTCCAGGGCGGCTCCCCTCTCACTGGGGCTCGCTTTTGTGTCGTGTCTTCCAGGGGAGTGGGTGGACGACCTGAGGCACGGCCACGGCGTCTACTACTATGTCAACAACGACACGTACACGGGAGAGTGGTTCGCCCACCAAAGGTGCGCCGCTCCCTTTAGTCCCGCAGACCCATTCAGGTAATGAGAACGCGGCCGTGGCTGACTCAGAAACAGAATCAGGGCCAAGTTCACGCACCAAGTTCAAGCCCTGCCAGGCTCTCAGAGGAGGCTGCTGGATGATGCAGGTGCAGACCCGTGAGGGGAGAGCACGTGGGCCCTGCACCCCAGGGCCCTGGGGGGGTGAGGGTGCAGAGTAAGAGCCTTCTGGGGCTGAGCCTCGGCTCCCAGGAGCCCTGTTTCTTCACGTGAGAACCAGCTGACCTGCAGGAAGGCCCCCGCTGTCCGGCAGGCGATGCCCACCCCAGGCGTGGGCACAGGGAGCAGGAGCCAGGCTCTGCTGGGGCAGATACAGGAGACGATGGCCATGACCCTGTGCCCACCCAACGCCCTCGGTGAACGGCCTGCCTACGCTCCCGGGAGGTTTCTCAGGCTTCGGGTCACCAGGCTCTGCGCCCCTGTCTCCCCCAGGCACGGGCAAGGCACCTATTTCTACGCGGAGACTGGCAGCAAGTATGTGGGCACCTGGGTGAACGGACAGCAGGAGGGCGCGGCCGAGCTCATTCACCTGAACCACAGGTACCAGGGCAAGTACTTGAACAAAAACGTAAGTCGGCGGGAAGTGAAGTTTGCCTGTGACATACGCAGCACCTTGTCCCCAGCCTGAGTATCCGGGTGCCCGGAAAATGCTGGGAACCCAGGAAACCCCTCCATCCCTCCGCATGTGGGAAACGGGACAGCTGGGCCTCCCTCCGAGCATCCTGATCACCCACCGAGGGCAGAGTGGGGGGCTGGGGGGCTGGCCAGTTTCTCTGCATCTCAGAAAATCGCAGTCTCTTCCAGCAATGCCCGGCACGTCCTTATAACATGGGGCGTCTATTCAGCCTCGAGGGCAGTGGTTCTCAACCTGTGGGTCGAGACCCCTTTGGGGGGTTGAATGACCCTTTCACAGGGGTCACCTGAGACCATTGGAAAATGCAGATATTTACATCACGATGCATCACAGTAGCAACATTTCATGGTTGGGGGTCACCACCACATGAGGAACTGTATGCAAGGGTCTCGGCCTTAGGAAGGTTGAGGACCACTGCTCTAGGGGAATCAGATGTGAGGTCCTCCTTTGCCAGGAAGGACTGAACGTTTTCTGTGGTTGAGTGTGTGTGTGAAGGGAAGGGGCGGGCGTTCTGACTTTCTCTCTCTGGGGGGCGCAGGGCTGGAGCTGGGAAGACCATGAGCCCCCCTCACCTGGTGGTTGTGGGGTGGGAGAACCGCCTGGAGCACCAGACCTTGGGCCTGAGGCCTCCAGGTTGCTATACCCACTCGGGTCATCTCTGTGGGCAGGACTGTGTGGCCCAGCTTGCCCTTCTGTCCGAGCCCTAGCGGGATGCAGAGAAACCGATGGACTCAGAACCCACCAGCCTGGCATTCCTGGGGCTGGACAGACACTGTCCCTGAAGAAAGAGTGCGCTGAGCCAGTGAAAGCGGTTAGGTGTTGACATCGGGATTACCTAACTGATCCAATGAAGTGACCTCGGACTCTCTTCATTTACATCTGATCAAGCCCCAACTTCAGAGAGGAAGGGAGAGGGATAGAGAGTTAGAAACACCGATCAGCTGCCTCCTGCACGCCCCCAACTGGGGATGTGCCCGCAACCAAGGTACATGCCCTTGATTGGAATCCAACCCAGGACCATCCAGTCCACAGGCCGACACTCTATCCACTGAGCCAAACCGGTTACGGCAAGCCTTAACTTCAGATTCTCCCCGTTTGTCCTTGTAAAATGGCGCATTCTCCTCAAACCTACACATGGCCCACGTGGTCCCCAGCATTGCTCTGTGGGTGCTCATTAGGATGGAGATAGGCAGATCCGAGAAGCAGCCAGTCTAGTGACAGAGGCCAGGATGTGTCACCATGTGGCGCTCCGTCAGGATGTCCTTTCAAATTCCCAAGGAAATGGCGGGAGACGTCAAGAAATGGTGCTGGTAACCGTTTGGGAGAAAAAGTAAATCAGAGTTTGTCCTCCAGCTTAGAGATAAAGGCACTTTCTAGAAGAAAGGAAGATTTAAATGTAAACAAAATCACTGCGAGAAAAATGGATTATTAACTTTAAAATGAGGAAAACGCTCTAAACAAAAAGTCAGGAGATTTTGCCTAATAAAACCAATCTCTTTTAGATTAGAAAATATTAGAAAGGAAATTTACTGGTAAGAATTCTATGATGAATGAGGTTAAGACATGCTAACAGTTAATATAGAAAACACATCAATGAATGTGATTGAAATGGTCAAAACATTGAAAAAAAAATTCAACCTTATTCAATAACTTAAAAGATATGACTGACAATGATTTGTTTATATATTTAAAAATGTAAGGATAGAGAGAAAAGATAAGGTCCAGAAAAAACAACAACAAGGGTTTGAGGACAAATGTCCCGACCCTCGGGTTAAGTCAACGAGGACCCTAGAGGGGAAGTGGGGATGAAAGGGACAAGAGACACAAGGAATGGAGACAAGACAAAAGTTCTGATCAAGTCTCATTTATTCATGAGGAATTCAGGGTATTTATAGGGAGAAGGAGGAATGAGGCCTAGCCCTTAAGGCGAAACACCTGGCCTAGCCCTTAAGGCAAAACACCTGGCCTAGCCCTTAAGGCGAAACACCTGGCTTACGGGAAAGAGATAGGATTTGGGGTAATAGAAACCTACCTCGAGGTTAGTGCTAACGTGGCTGGAGCTTACTACCAAATGGCTGTCAAGCACAAGTTTCCCACAAAGAGGCTGTTACTTGCTTCTGTGGGACCCTCATTCTTATGGATATATACTGTGCATACTTTTGTCCAGAAATGTTATTTCTGAAACTTTCCCCTGAGGGAACTCACCAACGTGTACACCACGATTTAACTCAGAATATGTTTATTCTGGCAGCCTTTGTCCACGAAATGTGTCGGCAGACCAAATGTTGGCAGTAGCGAATAAGTAAAATTGATTATAATTCTCAGATGAAGTAAAATCCAGGTTCAAAACTGGTGCTGCGAAGAAATATTGGTACATATGGGAAGGCACTCGTGCCATATGTCTAATAAAAATAGAGTAGCAGTCAGTATATGTGATTATGATCAGATGTTAAGTCAAAACCCCTCTGTTCTAGATGAACCAAGGTTACAGAGATCACATCAAAATATTATTAGTAGTTCTATCTCTGTCTAGTTTGCCTGTGGCTGCGGACTTAGTAACACTTTGGTAATAAATGCATTACTTGTGTAAAGGGATTAAATGTAGTTAAGTTTAAAAAGAATATATATTGATTTTTTACAGAGAGGAAGGGAGAGGGAGAGAGAGTTAAAAACATTGATAAGAGAGAAACATTATTCAACTGCCTCCTGCACACACAACCAAGGCACATGCCCTTGACTGGAATCAAACCTGGGACCCTTAAGTCCACAGGACAATGCTCTATCCACTGAGCCAACTGGTTAGGACAGTAGTTAAGGTTTTTTTTTTTTTTTTTTTTTAACATATTTTATTGATTTTTACAGAAAGGAAGGGAGAGGGATAGAGAGCTAGAAACATCGATGAGAGAGACATTGATCAGCTGCCTCCTGCACGCCCCCTACTGGGGATGTGCCCGAAACCAAGGTACATGCCCTTAACTGGAATCAAACCTGGGACCCTTCAGTCCGCAGATGGACCTTCTATCCACTGAGCCAAACTGGTTTTGGCAAGCCATTAGTTCTTAAACGCTTTCTTTGACCTATATTGGACTCCCCCCCCTCCCCACAATCGCATGGTGCGGCAGGTTTTATGGGGGTAGCATTTCTAAAGCATTTTGGACTTCCTATGGGGTGCTGACTCTCAAGAGTGAAGTACCTCTTGGTTTCTCTTTGCTCGCAGCCTATGGGCCCCGGGAAGTATGTGTTTGACATTGGATGTGAGCAGCACGGGGAGTATCGGGTCACGGATGTGGTAAGTGGCAGGGGGTTTGTCGTCTCCTGCACGGGAGTGGCCCAGAGCATGGGCCCCCTAGAGGGAGCGGAGGAGAGTGGGGCCAGCGCTCAGGGACTTCTGTTCCCCATCCCCAATCCCCCTGTCTCTCCCAACCCCCTCTCCCCCGCACCCACCACACACACACATACTCCTTCTTCACTGGGCCTGTTAGTCGGGAACTGCATTGCCAGAACTCAGCGAGACCGGGTCCCAGTGGTCGCTGACAGCCAGGCCTGGTTCCTGCAGAGGAACCAGCCACTTCTGAGCCAGCCAGAGGGGGCTGGGCTGCCAGGGCCCAGAAACGTCCACCGAGCTCTGTCCCCACGCTGTCACCAAATCCTGCCTCCACTCCGTGCTTCGGGGATATTTGGATGACTCGCGCCACTTACAATTCTCTCTTTTTGTTCCTTGCTAATACTTAACACTAATATTAATGCTGATTCGTATGGATATTCCATGGTTCATCTTGAAATTAGCTGGCTAATTCGTCGCTATTAGGCATCCAAATGTGTGTGTGTGTGTGTGTGTGTGTGTATGTGCCTGTATTCCTGTTATTGGCTGTCTAGGCAATGGTCGGCAAACTCTAGTCCACAGAGCCAAATATCAACAGGACAACGATTGAAATTTCTTTGGAGAGCCAAATTTTTTAAACTTAAGCTTCTTCTAACGCCACTTCTTCAAAATAGACTCACCCAGGCCGTGGTATGTGGCAGAAGAGCCACACTCGTGGGGCCAAAGAGCCGCATGTGGCTCGAGAGCCGCAGTTTGCCAACCATGGGCCTAAGGCCTGTAGATAATAGGAAATTTAATAAAATACTTCAGGCATCCTCCCCCAACACCCCACAATACCAAGGCTCACCCTAGGCACCCCATTAGGCAGGCCCTGAGCCCCCCTCTTCTCCTGGTTCCTTCCCCTCTGGTGTTCTATGTCCTTTGAATCACTCCACCACAGCCACTGCGTTCCCCACAACAGCCCGTGGTTCCCTGAGGCTCGGGGGTTGATGTCCACCTCCTTTGCTGTGACCAGAATCTCAATGACCCCCTCGGCGGGGTCATTTTCCCAGTTAAAACACGAAATGGCTGAAACGCTTGGTTTTGCTGCTAAAAATGAGGTCCCCAGCACCCCCGAGCATCGTGTCATCTTGGTTCCCGGGATGTCCAGTCTGAGTGCGAGGAGGGTGTCCAGAGGTCCTCAGGGTCAGCGCATTTGTCCCTGTGTGTCGCCGAGATACTAGTCCCAAGCTTAACGCACATTTGACTGGCTTTGTTGTTCGACTCTTCCCTGCCTTTGCTCTCCCTGGGGTGGGACACCTCTCAACGGACCCCCGAAAGGACCCGCTCGTTGCTCACTCTACTGCCACTAGTAACAAATCTGGCCGCCATGGTCCTATTGGTGATGGAGGAGTTGTTTTAACTTGTGAATTGATAAATAAAACAAAACAAAAATCACATTGATATTAAGTATTTTTCAGTTTTAGGCTCTTGGGGCAAAAGTGAAATTAGAGGTCAGTATTTCACCCCCTGCCCCTCTGACAACCACCACACTGTTGACTGAAATCATAGGTTCTTAGCTTTTTCTGCGTGAAGAAGGGGTCCTGATACACGGTGACAGGAGAAGGTTTGGCTCTGGGTGGTGGGCTCGCGGTGCACTGTATGGGTCTTGTAACATAGAAACCCACACCTGAAACCTATCTGATCCTACTGACCCCAATCAATGTAACAAAGAGAAAGAAGTCAGTTTTCAGGATGATGAGAAGCAAGTTGGAAGGGCATCAGTAACATCTAAGGGGGGAAACGCTGGTATAAGCCCCCACACCATCCCCATCCCCATCCGGGAGTAAGTCTGTGAACGGACGCACTCCACTAGAGGGCCTTGGTCCATGGCCACCTCTGTGCTCTGGGGAGGATCAGGCTGTGATGACACAGAAAAGCCTGAATGTTCACTTCTGCCCCTGCCACGGGGAAGGCAGTCCCGTAGCGAAGGGGTGGTGATCTGCAGTCGCAGACCAAACCTGGTGGCAGCCTGCTTTGATTTTTTTTTCAATTGTGGTAAAATACATCCACTATTGGCCACGCTAACCATTTTAAGCGTACCCTCCAGTGGCATTTAATCCACTCACTCTCCATCCATCATGCGGACATCACTACCATCGGTCTCCGAAACTCTTTTTATCTCACACGCTGTCTCCGTTGAACAGGGTCTTTCTCCCCTCCCTCACAGTTGTCACTTCTGATTTACCTGCTGTCTCTGAATCTGCCTGTTCTCCATGTTTCATGTAAGTGGGGTCAGGCAACATTTGTCCTTTGTGACTGGATTTTCACTTAGTGTTTTGTTTTCCACGTTTGGCCATGTTCTAACGGTGTCAGAATATCCTTTTTCTGGCCGAGTAAACACTCCACTGACAGACAGATAGGCTGTTTCTGCTGTGATAATGCTGCAGCTGACGTCGGTCCGTACATCGCTGCCCAAGTCTCTGTGTTCAGTCCTTTTGGGTGTTCACCTCCGAGTGTCATTGCTGGGTCACAGGTGATTCTGTGGTTAGTTTCCTGAGGAACCCCCACTGACCTGCACCACTGACGTCCCCACCCTCCCTGCGCGTGGTCCCACATCCTGTTTGGTAGATAAGGAGCTCAGCCACGCTGGCTCATGGACCCGTCCCCTGCGGCTGTTTTGAAATACAGTGGCCGGGTGCGCAGTGGCCACAGACACCACGTGGCCGGCAAAGCCCCGGATAGCCAGATAGCCGATAGAAAAGTTTACCCACGCTGAGTCCCGGCACAATGTTTTTCAAAGTACACGTTGCAACCGTTTCACGACTCATGGCGTCAGTTTAATTGTGAGCAACGTTTGCAGAACTGAAATGGAGTAAAAGTGGACGCTGGTCATAGAGGCAAGCGCGTGGAATATGATTCAGGCTTGTGCTTCGTGGCGCGGGGTCGTGGCGCGCCGTGGCTTTCCTCCTGTGGGCTGAGTGAGGGGAAGTAGCTGCTCTGGGATTTTATTTCCCCTCCATCATCCTGGAAACTAGAGCTGCAGTCTTTTATATTTTTATTTTTTTTTAATATATTTTATTGACTTTTTTACAGAGAGGAAGAGAGAGGGATGGAGAGTTAGAAACATCCATCAGCTGCCTCTTGCACACCTCCTATTGGGGATGTGTCCGCAACCAACATACATGCCCTTGACCGGAATCGAACCTGGGACCCTTCAGTCCGCAGGCCGACGCTCTAGCCACTGAGCCAAACAGGTTAGGGCTAGAGCTTCTGTCTGTATCACCTGGGACATCACCGCAAGGTGGTCTGAGCAGGCTGCGAGGCCTCGTCTTCCTGCGATATGGGCTCTCTGGTGCAGAAGGGACCTTAGAGCAGGAAGCTGTGGCTGAGCCGCGGAGAAGCGCATTTCGGCTCGGTCACGTCTCCCCTGTTCCGGGGGCCAGGGAGCGAGTCCGCAGGCCTTCCAGGTGCCAGCAGGGAGAGGTTAGGCACAGGGTCCCGCTGCCCTTCCTGTGCCCGTCCCAGTGCCTCCCAGAGCCTCGCAGACTGCACCCGGGAAGCTGGTGATTGACCTGCTCTCCGAACCGTGTTGTACTCGTGCTCAGATGCCATCACACACCTGCCCTTTCTCCCCTTCCTCTCAGGATCCCACGCCTCGATTACACAAATGTAGGCGCTGTCACGTTTTTCTTTTTTCTTTTTTTAAAATATATTTTATTGATTTTTTTTACATAGAGGAAGGGAGAGGGGATAGAGAGAAACATCGATGAGAGAGAGACGTCCATCAGCCGCCTCCTGCACGCCCCCTACTGGGGATGTGCCCACAGCCAAGATACATGCCTTTGACCGGGAATCGAACCTGGGACCTTTCAGTCTGCAGGCCGACGCTCTATCCACTGAGCAAACCGGTTTTGGCGCCGTCACGTTTTTCACCTTCCAACAGGAAAGAGTGGAAGAGGAGGAGGAGGAGGAGTCGTTAACAACCGCCCTTCCCAAGTGGAAAGCGATCAAGATCACCGAGTTGGCCTTGTGGACACCCACCCTGGCGGAAGAGCCGCCGCCTGCGGAGGTGCCTGGCCAGGAGGAGCCCCCCGTAGCCGAGGGTACGGCCCGGGCAGGCGTGGCGTGGGGTGGGCTGAGCCACAGCCTCTGCACAGGCCCGCTGTGGCCGCTTCCTCCCGGGTGCACGGGGTAACCAGAAAGAGGCTCTGGGACCCGGGCCTCCAGCATCGCATCAGCAGGATGGAGTGCACAGAGCCCAGCCATGGCCCGGGTCGATTCCATGGAAGCCCTGGAGCGGACAGGTCCCCTATGGCCTGTGGGCGTGGCCTTGGACAAGCCCTTCCCTGAAGAAGGGTCTGGGCCACGTCCATCCCAGCGGGCCCTCCCGAGGGGCAGTTAGGTGCCTGGGATGGTGCAGCCCTGCAGGTGCTGAGGAGCCAGGCCCAGGGGCCTCTGGGAAATAACGCCAGTCTCTTGGCTCACACAGCGGGGAGGTCGGGTCTCTCCTCTGACAGGCGGTGGCTCTGCTCTCTGCCCCTGGGAGACTCCCCTCAATGGCTCTCTCAGACTGTCACCCAATCAGCTCGAGAGCCCTGAGGAGCAGAGGGCGGCTTTCTCAGTCTGATCATCAGAGCTCTGGGGACAGAGTCACCATCCCAGAACGGTCACTGTGATGGGGACCGGAAGCCGTGCTGGCCCGGCCTGGGCTGGAGCCGGGTGACGTCCACTGGGGAGGCGTGGTCCCCTGGGGGAGAAGCGGGGTGCTGCTCTCTCTGCAGGGGGGCGGGGAGGGGAAAGGAGGGCATGGCCTCTCTGCACCACCCTGCTGGACCCCGTTTTCCTCTGTTTCTTCGCCTGCAGCCCGGGGGGAGCCCGGCGAGGAGGCGCCGCCCCCCGCGGACCTCTCGGATGGGGAAGGCGATTTCATGAGGCCGGGAGAGGAGGACGCCGACAACTTCAGGGAGGAGAGCGCCGACTACGGCCGGGAGGAGTTCCGCTTCGACAACATGGACCAGCAGGGTGAGCCCCAGCTCGGGGAGGGCGTGGGGGTCACAAACGCTGGGGCAGGCTGGGAGGTTCTCTTCCCTTTGACCCCCCGGCCCCCAGCCAGGCGGGGAGAAGGTCTCTGAGCACCTTCTGGGAACTCACGTGGGACCCTCAGGGGTGCTGCTCCCTCCCAGGGGCTCCTGCAAGCCTCCTGCGGTGGCAGGGCCGGCAGGTCCCGAGGACACCCTCTCTCTCTCTGCTCTTTGCTAATCTCCGTTTCTACCGGGCGACCAGGCCTCGGGCTGCAGAGTCCCGCTAGCAATGCAGGGCGTGGCGGTGCATTGTCACATGGTTTTCCAGGGCTGAGGCACAGGGAAGGAGCTGGCAGTGTTCGGAACCAGTCCTTCATTATTATAAGTACAGTTGTACCTCGAGATATGAGTGCCCTAACATACGAGATTTTTGAGATACGAGCCGTCGAGCAAGCGATTTTTGCTTTGAAATAACGAGCAACATTTGAGATAGGAGTCATTGCGCTGATCAGCCGGCTGCACACGACACACCAGTTTACTGCCACTCGACGTTACGGAACGAATTAAACTCGTATCTCGAGGTATCACTGTACTCGTGTTTCCCTTTCCTTCCCAGGAGCTGCGGGTATTGAAGAAGATGAGACTAGACAATCTGATGCTCAAGACTAAGATGGGCCCAGCATGAGGGGTCTGTGTCACCCAACGCCCGGTGCCTGGGGAGTTAACACCGATCAGCTATGAACCTTTCGTGTTGTTTGTGAAAATGGTTTCCAATGGCAAATACATTTTTCATTCTCTTTGGTTGTTGAAACCGCCTGTGTTTCCAGTTCTTTCAACTAAGCGTTTCTAGGTTGCCTGGGCCCTGGTTTTTCAGCGTGTCTTCTTCTCGGATGAACAATTGCCATACACCTGCCCCTCTCTAGGAGATGGCCAGGGAGGGGACTCCCGGCGGAGCCAGGACAGTGACTACAGAGTGAATTCCTTCGCTCCTTCCCCTCAAGACGCTAGGAGAGCACCTGGACAAGAATGCCTGTGCGATTTTCATAAAACACAACACGTATTTCTGGAATATTTCTGTGAGCCCATGGGTGCTCACAAAGTCACCCATTGGACAAGTCTATACAATTCACCAACATGACTCCTACCTAAAATATTCCAAGTTTGGTGTTAAACTAAGAATTAATTCAGGGGAAAAAGAGGATGATTTTTCTCAGATGTACACAGGAGAGTAGCTGGCCAAACGGCGGTGGCCCCAGACCTGTCCCTAAGCAGTTATTCGTCAGAGGCACCGAGTTAGGCTCCTCGATTCCTTTGCTGCTAGCCTGAGGCCAGCCGCCCCTCCCATTTCCACCACCTTCCATCCAGTCATGGTGCCGTAAGCTGTATTAATATCATTAACGTCTACCCTGTCAAAACCCGATAACCCCTTCCAGGTGTGTGCTTTCAAGTCCACAAATCAAGGCACCCATATCATGGGTGTGGGAGGTAGGAGTCCCCTGGGAACAGGATGTACATTTCCAGACGACGCCAGCGGGGATCAGACTAGGCTTTGTAAACACAAGGACAGTTCTGGGACCGGAAAGAAGGAAGAGGATGGTGGTCAGAAATCGTTCTTTCTTTGTTTAGCATTTGGTTTCTTGTTAGTTCATTAAATTGGAAACTTGGTCACTTCCATCTCTGCCCTTATCCAGCACATTTCCCGGGACTCAGTTCCTACAATGGGGTTCAATCTGGAAATCTGGAAGCCAAGAATGACCAAACTACGCCTTTTTTTTTTTTTTTTTTATCATTGCAGCAGAATTGGGGGGTGGGTCTAGTCAGAACCAGAATTATAAAATGGAAACAAAATGGTGTTTCTTGCACACTTTGACCAGAGATGGAGATTTGCAGGCTGGCCACGCTCCCCGGAGACCCGAGTGGAGGCCCTGGTATCTGGGATTTACTTATTTTCTACAATTGAAACTTTGTAGCCTGGAGTGGAGCCACGCCTACTGCTCACACAACCATTGAAACTTGTTGCCTTAAGCAGAGGCCTGGGCGGGCTAGGGAGCTTGGCTTCCTTCATCGCCAGGGGCAACCCAAGCCTCCCTCCTGCTCTCTCTGGGGCCGTAGCCATCTTGGTTGGGTTAATATGCATACTCGCTCTGATTGGCTGGTGGGCGTGACTCGTTGGTGTAGCGGATGCATGGTCAATTTGCATATTACTCTTTTATTAGATAGGATTCTACCTCTTTCTGTCCCACATAGGCAAAGAGCGATTGAAATAGAAAAGGGAAAACCGAGAACTTGGCAAATAGGAACATCCTATATAATAAAACCCTAATATGCAAATCTACCAAGCAGTGGAATGACCAGTAGCTATGACGTGCACTGACCACCAGGGGGGAGATGCTCAATGCAGGCTCTCGGCTGGCGAGGGCAGCAGTGGTGGTGGTGGTAGCCTCTTTCTCCTCTGCTGCAGGTGGGCAGTAAGGAGCAAGGGGTCCCAGACTGTGAGAGGGTGCAGGCCAGGCTGAGAGACCCCTCTCCCCCCGTCAGTGAATGAATTTCGTGCACCGGGCCTCTAGTATAAAATAAAGTAGAAATAACCTTTGGTGTATGTGTGTATGGTGGGTCTTTAATTTCTGGAAATTAGAGTCACAGTTTTTATTGCCCTCCACACCACATGGCAGACACAGGTTATAAGGTTACAAGGTGACATCCGGCAGCTGAGCCTGCAGGACCACAGACCCACAGGTGGCGGCCACAAACCGAAAGCCACGGCAGGCTTCCGGGGACCGCAAAGTGCGCTCTGTGCTTCCACCAATCCCATTAGGCGGGACTAAGACACCTGCCCATCATAGTGTCTTACGGCCTCCGTCCGAGCCTCTCCTCTCCTCTCCTCTCCTCTCCTCTCCTCTCCTCTCCTCTCCTCACCTCTTCCTTGCGAAGTTGTGCAAACGCGTCGGGGGCGCTCAGTTGCCCAGGATCCAGTTCCTCCAGTTAAATGCGGAGTTGGAGCCGTGGGTCAGCGTCTTCACAGGAGGAGCCACCAGCGTCCACTTTCCCTCCTCTTTATTTTCTTCGCAGAAGCACATTCCCAGAGAAGGGATCTAGAGGGGGAGTTGCATCACTGGTTAATACTCGATACCAGGTCAATCGGTTTGAGACACGTTCTAAAGCCAACGGACAGGTGCGCCTCGGGGGCTGGCGTGACGGGCCCAGACTGTCATGGCTCCTTTGACACCTAACATAGCAGTTCTTGGGGGTGGGGGTGGGGACGGATGGCGCCCAGGACGATGGGAAATGGGGATGCTATCCGGTGGGTGGTTGGAGGTCAGGTGTGCTGCTAGCATCCCACAATGCACAGGACACCCTCAAACAGAGTGTTATTCCGCCCACGTGTCTAGGGCGCCAGTGCCAAGGCTGAGAACCATGTCTACCGTTTGAAGGCTGGCTTACACCCTCAAATTTGGCATCACAGACGGACCCAGGTGCTGAGTTTTCAGACCCCTGGGGAAAAAAATGACAAAGTGGAGCTTGCGACATCCCTTCGTCTGCGAAATGAATGTGTGGGGTAGATCTGTGACTGGAAGGCCTTTGTGTTCACCTGTCTTGCTTTCCTTTCCTTACTCTCCCCACCCACCTTTTTTTTTTTTAAATATTTTGTTGAGATTTTACAGAGAGGAAAGAAGAGGATAGAGAGATAGAAACATGGATAGAGAGAAACATCGATCAGCTGCCTCCTGCATGCTGGGGATGTGCCCACAACCAAGGTACAGGCCCTTGACCGGAATCAAACCTGGGACCCTTCAGTCCACAGGCCGACACTCTATCCACTGAGCCAAATGGGTTTTGGCTACTTTCCCCTTTTAATGTCTAAAATTCCTTGGTCAGACAGAATTTGCAAAAATGCCACCACATGGACCAAAACCGGTTTGGCTCAGTGGATAGAGCATCGGCCTGTGGACTGAGGGGTCCCAGGTTCGATTCCAGTTGGGGGCATGTATCCTGGTTGTGGGCACATCCCCAATGGGGTGTGTGCAGGAGGCGGGTGATCAATGTCTCTCTCTCATCCATGTTTCTATCCCTCTCCCTTTCTCTCTTAAAAAATCAATAAAATATATTAAAAAAAAAATGCCACCACATGGGAGTGGTGGGGTATCTGAGTGGAGGCTGGTGTTGACTCAGGGATGATTCCCTCCTTCTGCTTAGGGTATGAGGGGTGGTGAGGGGCGACCAGCAGAGAGTCTGTTTCCTGCTGTCCCTGACTAGAAGGCCCAGCATTGGGCAGAATTCCTTGATGAATTTCTGACACTCGAGAACAACTTATTTTTTTGGGGGGTGGGATGGGGGGTGGGTGCAGTGAGGTGGACATCCAATCATCAGCATAAGAACTTTACAGGCCTGGCTCCTGTGGCTCAGTGGTTGAGCATTGACCTATGAACTAGGAAGTCACGGCTCCATTCCCAGTCAGGGCACATGTCCCGGGTGGCGGCCTCGCTCCCCAGTAGGGAGGGTGCAGGAGGCAGCTGATCAGAGATTCTCTCTCATCCCTGATGTTTCTGTTTCTCTCTCCCCCCTTCTCCCTTCCTTTCTGAAGACATTAAACATTGTAAACATTTACAAAACAGAGAGAGCTATGGGAATTTGGAAACTCAAGACTGGCATCCCCCGAAGCAGTGGTTCTCAACTTGTGGGTCGAGACCCCTTTGGGGGTCGAATGACCCTTTCACAGGGGTCGCCTAAGACCATCAAAAAACACCTATTTCCCATGGTCTTACAGACCACTCCTTGGTGTAGCAAAGTGTAGCAATGTAGTTTACTGTTGTCATATGAAGACTGTTATCCATGCTACACTACGACTCAAGACAAAATTTCATTTATTTATAATTAGAAAGAAATATTTCACAGCATATAATTACATATTGTTTTTGTGATTAATCACTATGCTTTAATTATGTTCAATTTGTAACAACGAACATACATCCTGCCTATCGGATATTTACATTACAGTTCATAACAGTAGCAAAATGACAGTGATGAAGTAGCAACAGAAATAATTTTATGGTTGGGGGTTGCCACAATGTGAGCAACTACATTAAAGGGTCGTGGGATTAGAAAGGTTGAGAACCACTGCCCAGAAGGGAGGTCAAGGGCTGAGGTGCGGGTGGGAATATGGTCACCTAAAGGAACGGCTTTTGGAACAGCATCAACAGGCCATTGTCGCCAGCACCTGTGTGTGCAGCTCGGCTGTCTGTGTGGAGACGGGACCCCCAGGAGACCTGGGTTGCAGTGGTCCACGTACAGTGTGTAGAACACACAGAGGGAGACAGTGATGATTGCAGGAGTGAGAGCAACACTTTTTTCCCAGGCGAACCCCGAAAAAAAAAACTATACAGATGTGTCCCGTGTGGCCTGAGGGGGCTCAAGCCATGCAGGTGGACAGTGGTCAGCTGGTGGTCCTGGAACCTGGGAAGCTCAGAAAGATCTGGGTCACTCTTGGGAAACAGCAGCTGGAGACACCTGGAAACTCCACCTGGACAGGTTTCTGCCCAGGTCCCTGGGAAACTGGGACAGGGAGAGGGCGCCTCAGGTGCAGGAACCCTTCCTGGCTCTCCGGGTGAGAGAGCAGGGGACGGAGGGGCTCAGGAAGCCACGTGACTTTTGCAGGCACAGGGCCCATATGGTTGGGCCCCAGACCCCTCGGAGCCGGGCCACCCCTCGCTGCCCACACCTGTGCAAACAAGCCGTGGCCAGTGGTGCCAGGATAATTGTGTGACGGAATCATGTCCAGGGCTCGTCTCTGGTCACAGCGGTTGTCTACACACGGTACTCCCAGTGTCAAGGCCACTGGTCAATGACTTGGTCAATTTGGTACAAAGACAAGCGCAGAAGACACATCTGACCCGGAGTAGAATTTGAGGGCAGGGGCAGGGGCAGGGGCAGGTGGTGGGGTCTCAGTCTCTGAGTCTGCCCACCTCAATTCACCCCACTCCCTGGATAAAAGCAACCTTTGCTGAGACCGGTTTGGCTCAGTGGAGAGAGCATTGGCCTACGGACTGAAAGGTCCCAGGTTCGATTCCGGTCAAGGGCATGTATCATGGTTGCAGGCACATCCCCTGTAGGGGGCGTGCAGGAGGCGGCTGATCGATGTCTCTCTCTCATCCTTATTTCTAACTATCATCTCTCTTCCTCTCTGTAAAAAATCAATAAAATATATTAAAAAAAAAGCAACCTTTGCCTTGTGGGTGGACACCCCACAAGTTGGTCCAAGCACCCATTATCCGTGATACGTCTGTCTCCTGTTTGAATTTCCCAGAACTGTTCACACAGCCCCGCCAGCCCTGAGCACTCTGGGCAGCGACCACAAGCCCTTGTGTGTCCCGTACGGAATGGCTCCCGAGGCAAGCGGCAGCAGGGGCTCCTTTCTGCCTCCAGGGGCCCCAGAGCCAGCCCGCCCAGCTGTGGTCCTTTCCCTTTTTATCCTAATCGCTTACTTCTTCCTGGACAGTGGCTCTCAACCTTCCTCAGGCCACGACCCTTGCATACAGTTCCTCATGGGGTGGTGACCCCCAACCATGAAATGTTGCTACTGTTATGCATCGTGATGTAAATATCTGCATTTTCCGATGGTCTTAGGCGACCCCTGTGAATGGGTGGTTCGACCCCCAAAGGGGTCGAGACCCACAGGTTGAGAACCCCTGCTCCTGGACCATCTGCTCAACTCCTGGAGCTGCAAGGAATTCTCATGTGGACTGATGTTTAAAAAGCCCCATGTCTCATTTCCCTTTTTTTAATTAAAACATATTATCTCGGCAGCAAATGGCCAGAGTTGCCAGGCTGATGATCCAGATTGACAGCCTCCTTTCCCCGCCCGCCACCCCCCGACCCCCGCCAACTCCAGCCCCCTGCCCAAGGCCACCCTGAGCAAAAGCTCAGGGGCACCTTCTCAGGGGGACAGGCAGGGGCCCCCGCCGCCCTGGGCTGTCAGGATGCTTGTTTTCATCCAGAGAAGGGCCCGTAATGACCCCGCATCCTCGGCTGCCTGGCTTTGGGGTCCGAGGGGAAGGGCGGGCGCGTACCTTTCTCACCAGCTGGGCGAAGTCCGCGCATTCCCGGGGCGGCAGCCCGAGCAGCGGGCGCGTGCACGAGTCCAGCGCCGAGCCGTGGCCCACGACCAGGATGACGCCTGCGGGAAGAGGAGCAGCTCAAGGTCTGCCGGGCGCAGGGCACGCCTTTCTCAGACGGGGGGACCCACACACACAGTTCCCCGGGTGAGGCTGCCTCCTGGTGCCCCCACCCCTTGAGAGGCCCCGGGGGTAGAACCGGTGTGGCTGGTCATGGCTCAGTCAGGCAGTCCCGCCTCTCCTTGCAAATGGTGGGTCCTTCAGAGGGAACCACATCCTCAGGCAGGGTCTGGGCCGGGACCCCGCCTGGATCTGAGCCACCCGCGGGACCTGAGCCACCACCTCTCTGGGGAATTAGCGGAGGCGGCTGCCCAGCCGGGTCTGGTTAGTCTGAGAATTATCAGCTGGCTGATCCGATTAGCTCGAGGATTATCAGCTGGCCGATCGTGCTGAGCCTGCTGATGACTCAGGCTGGTGAGGACATCCAGAGTCCACGGGCTGAGGGAGTCTCCCTCCGGGGACAGGACTTGGGGAGCCAGAGCAGAGCTGGGGAGGTCCCCCCTGGGGAGTTAGGGAGGCGTCTGGGGCCGGACTCAGCGCCTCCACCTAGAGGAGGGAATCAGGCACAGCACTCCCTTGGAAGGCCAGGCTGACACCAGAGCAGTGCCTTTTATCCTGTTTCTCTGAAAGTAAGACATCCCCCGAAAATAAGACCTACTTCTAGTTTTGCCTCTCGCTGTCATATAAGGCATCCCCCCGAAAATAAGACCTCCCCGGAATAGAAGGCCCCCGAAGCGACCATCAGGCGTCTGACTCCTGATGTAAAGAGACCTCTCCCTGCCTGAACAGCTCCGGCTGCTGCGGCCCATCAGGGAGCTGGTTTGTGATGACAACAACTACTGTGACGTAGACAGGTCATACATTTCCTTTTTTTTTGTTCAACAATAAATGTGTACCGTTTTCTTCTTCATGGAAAAATAAGATCATCCCCTGAAAATAAGACCTAGTGCATCTTTGGGAGCAGAAATTAATACAGTGGTACCTCGAGATACGAGTATTGAGGCGTGGGAAACTATGAGACTCTTGAGTTGCGGTAAACTGGTGGGTCGTGTGCAGCCGGCCGATCCGTGCGATCACTCCTATCTCAAATGTTGCTCGTATTTCAAAGCAAAAATCGCTCGCTCGACGGCTCGTATC
This sequence comes from Lasiurus borealis, assembly GCA_004026805.1. Classification (NCBI taxonomy): domain Eukaryota; kingdom Metazoa; phylum Chordata; class Mammalia; order Chiroptera; family Vespertilionidae; genus Lasiurus; species Lasiurus borealis. The sequence continues at coordinate 8,630 of PVJN01026890.1, read as the reverse complement.
TCAAAAATCTCGTATGTTAGGGCACTCGTATCTCGAGGTACCACTGTATAAGACACTGTCTTATTTTCGGGGAAACAGGGTAATGTGACTATCAATCCTCCCAGGTGACCCCAGACGGAAGCTCCGATCCACTCTTTCCGCGGCATTTCCTGTTAATTCCACACACAGACCCTTGGCCTCCAATCTCACGGCCGGTTGTTAGGGTGCTGTTCTGGGAGGGGGCATTTCAGACCCCCCCCCCAGGAAGGCGAGGCGTTAGCGGGTGATGCTGGGGAGGGCCCACCGGTGCCAGGGGATCGGAGGCACTAGCGTTTACCTCCAGCCCAGCTGGACTTGGTGTTGCGTCCACACCTCTCGCCCTCCCGCCTGGCTCCTGTGCTCCTCCTTCTGGGGCGCAGTCACCTCGCAATCCTCCTCTTCCTACCCAGGGCGCCTCCTCAGAGCCCCGGCCACTGCCACACGCGTGGACGGAGGAGCTCATTCCCTGCGTGCGCAGCACACAGGGTGCTCTGTGGGCATCAGAGCCCACAGAGCGATGGCTCAGCATCTGAGGTCCCAGGACGGCGGCCTGACATTTAGCCGGTGGCGGAGGCTTGAACTGGGACAGCCAGCGAGGGGAGGGTTCGGGTGGGGCCCCAACAGCTCAGTGAAGGGCTCTGTCACTTTCTGTCCTCTGCTGTCCTGTGGCAGTAACTGTGGCAACAGGCGTTTGATAGTTAATCAACTATCCCTGCGGCGTGGTTTCCCCGAGTACGTTCCCCAGGTTCAGGCCGGTCAAAGCAGGCAATGTGACCATCCTCGAGGCCAGGCGTGTTTGGGTGCCGGGTTCGGCCAGGTTTGGGGTCTCTTCCTGTCTCTGGGAGGGGCCCGGTGCTCAGCTGCTGTCCAGGTTCCTGCTCAGAAATTCTTCATCCCCGGAGCATCCCCGGGACGAGGGACAGGGACGGGAAGAACGCAGGTGGGAAGCGGGCCGGTGGTCTCTTAGGGTCTCTGAGACTCTTCTTCGTGTCATTCATATTCCTGATATTCCAGATGTCCGCGCCCCTCCCCCAACAACACTCAATTCCTTTAGAGTAGAGTGTGTCTTCTTCACGTAGACTGCCCAGCATATTTTGTTGGCTGCTGGGCACATCGCTGTGTGCAAGACATGCTTGCGGTCCTAAATTTCTACAAAACCGACTTCTAACTTACTGTGACATTTCCGTACCCCAAAGAAGGGTCTGCTGGGATCCCACATACCCACACCGAGCGCCAGCAGTTGCCCACATGTAGCCCATTTGTATTGTCTGTTTTCTACCTGCACCCCCTTCCTCTGTATTACTTTAGAGTACATCGCAAACATCACGCCGTCCACAGTGTTCCTCAGTTCGCACCTCCAAATGGCAAGGCCTTGGCATTTGTACACAGCCATCCTGCTATTCCCACACCTACAGGATTTACAAAAATTATTAAATATCTCCATGTTCCAAACCATATTCACATGTCTCTGGCGGTCTCAATAACCTACAGGTGTGTTTCCCCACCATCGTGCAAACACGTCCTGATGTTTTGGTTGTTCGGTTCTTGGTTTCTGTTTCCTAAGAGTCTGGCACAGGTGGTTTGGGTTGATCTTGCTGCCCTGGGTCCTATCGGCTCCCAGTCCTAGAACTGGGGTCCCAGGGCCTCAGTGTTGGGGGAGTATGTGTCTATGGGCTGGGTTACCACAGAGGCAGCGATGTACCACCCTGTGGCTGGGAGTAGGGAGGAGGAGGTTGGAGAATTACCGTATTTTCCGGTGTATAAGACAACTTTTTAACCCAGGATAATCTTCTCAAAAGTCGGGGGTCGTCTTATACGCCAGTGTCATCTTTATAGGGCGGGTATATCCCAAACTCTCTATTTTAATTGGAAAAGTTGGGGGTCGTCTTATACACCCAATCATCTTATACACCAGAAAATACGGTATCAGGTTCAAAAATGGTCCTGCCTGGTTGGCGTGGTTCAGTGGTTGAGTGTCCACCTGTGAACCAGGAGATCATGGTTCTATTCCTGGCCAGAGCACATGCCCAGGTTATGGGCTCGATCCCCAGTGTGGGGCACACAGGAGGCCGCTGATCAATGATTCTCTGTCCTCATGTATGTTTCTACCCCTCCCTCTCTCTCCCTTCCGCTCTGAAATCAATAAAAACATGTTTGTAAAAATGGTGCAGTGCCCATCCCAGGGGTAAGACCCCAACTCCCGGGGCCACTCATCCTGAGACCAGTGGGGGTGCTCACCGTCCTGAGGGCAGCTGCTGACGATCTGCTCCACGCTCACCGCACACCTGTGCACATAGTCGTCGTAGCTCTCCGCGGGCAGGAGGGAGGCGATGGGGAAGGCAGGCCTGTGGGGAGAGAGTGAGTGCTGCCAGCCTGGCCTGCATGGGGCAAGGGGGGTAGGAGGGGGGACTGGCTTGCGCTGTGGTTACTGGAGAGGGAGTGCGTTCTCCAGGCTGGCTCTGCTCAGGGTTCCAGTTTGGGTTCACACCTGGCCGAGGGCTGGCGTTTGGTGCCGTGTGCATTCTCCCTGAGCACCACCAGGGGCCTGTGATGGCACAGCCTCAGCCACTGGCAGAGAGCGACCAAGGTGCTCTCTCTGACCAAACCTGGAGCCCTTTTCTCCACTGGCCCCAATGTAGGGCTTTCGTGCCTGCCCCTGTGGGGTCCATTTAGCAAGAATCCTGCTACGTCAGTTTAGCAAGAATCCTCCACCTGCATATCTGATCCCTCTTCCTGGTATCCAAGCAACCCCTCCCCCAACCCTCCCCCCCTTCCCGGTCTGACCGTCCTGGTCTGCCTTTAGCAGGAATCCTGTCAGGTCAGTTTAGCAAGAATCATGATACCCTCTTACTATTTTTCCCCATCTACCAACCCTGCACCCCGCTTGTCCTCATAGCATTCCGAGGTGATTCCAATCTCTATTTCCCTCCCCCACTCCCTCCGGCACAGCCCCAGTTGCCATGGTCCCTCCTCACTGTCTTTAACAAGAATTAGGAAAAAACAAAAAAGCCAAAACCGGTTTGCTCAGTGGATAGAGCCTCGGTCTGTGGACTGAAGGGTCCTGAGTTTGATTCCAGTCAAGGGCATGTACCTTGGTTTTGGGCACGTCCCCAGTTGGGGGTGTGCAGGAGGCAGCTGATCGATGTCTCTCTCTCATCGATGTTTCTCTCTATCCCTCTCCCTTCCTCTTTGTAAAAAATCAATAAAATATATTAAGAAAAAAAAATTAGAAAATCCAGCGCAGACGCCGTGAGCACCGCATACCTGTATTCCATGCTGACGTTGAAATTCGCCTCCTTCAGCTCCTCCAGGGTCATGAGGGCGGGCGTAGTTTTGCCCGTCTCCCATTTGGTCCATTCAAAGATGCCGGGCTCCACTCTCATCTTCATTTTCCTCTCCAGCTTGAGCTCTGCAGTCCAGAGAATACAAGCGATCATCATGTGCCGAGTCCGTTTCAGCTTTATGTAAATGAGACTCTTGCTGGGTCTAATAACACCTTTCAGGAATGTGATACAATGTTTTTGGATCACCCAGGGCTCCGCCATTTCTGAGACAAAAACCACGAGAGAGCGGGAAGGTAGCTGAGGAGGGGTGATCCGCTGTCTACCAGGGAAGGACAGCTTCCCAGTCCCCCCACACCACCAGCAGCAGGCCCAGCCCGGTGCCTGTCCTGGTTGCCCAGTGCAAGCTACAGCCAGCTTAACTCTGGGCCTCGCAGTGGGTCAAGGATGAGAGTCCACCAATAAGGACTCGGCCAATTCAACGACCCATGGAAAGGATGGGGCTCATCTTGGAGGGTGCTAGTCACATGGAGTGTCTCCCAACAGACACACCAGGCGGAGCACAAGCTGACGGTGGAAGGGGACTGTCTTCTGGGATGTTCTGACTCCTCCCAGCTCACCCTTCCTCAGCATTTTATGTCTTGACCAAAATGCCTATGAAGTAAGACCATCTCTTTTTAAGTAAAAAAAAAAAATAGATCTTTCTTAAAGCTTTTATTTGAAATGGGAAAAACCACATCAAGCTTAAATGCTGGCAATAAAATCTGTTCCCAAAACATATCCCACGTTCATGGATAGGGTCTTTGCAAGCATGTTCAGAGCAGAGTGAGCCGGGCTGCGGGCCCCTGAGTGCTCCCCAGCTGGGAAGGGCCCCGTCCACTGAGAATTCGTCACACAAAGGAGCAGTTGGAAGAGTTTGCCAAGTGGCATTGGCCATGCTTCCTTCCGAGGACATCTCGTAGGCCCCTGCTCTGTGGCCACACTTGGGGAAGCGGTCCATCTCGATGCTCATGGACACGGCATGGAATAATGTCTAGCATGTTAGTGTCTCAGATGTCAGGTCTCGGTGTGAGGTTCTCCCTCACCTCAGTGGGCTCTGTGCTGCCGAGTGGCCACCCTCTATCTCCAGGCCAAGTCCTGGCCCCTCTCCCTGATGAGATTTCATGCCTTCAGAGCTCCTCAAGCCTGCAGGGCCCTCCCCTTTCTCACGCAAGCTGGGGCCTGGCCCCTGTGTCTCTGCGAAAGAAGCAGCCAGCCCTCCTCCACACTGGCCCATCCGTAGTTTTAGTGTCCACCGGCTCTCCCTCTGTCCTGCCACCGTGGAGGGCTTGCTGCCTCCGGCATGGTGAAGGACATCACGTCCCTTCTCCCCAGACAAGGAGGGCAGGGAGGGTCCAGAGGGAGGAGCAGAACGGAGACACCCCAAATAGCTGCCTCCCCTCCTCACCCCTCCAGGGGCGAGACGGGCCTCCCTCCTGCAGGGGAAGCCAGCAGCTCTGGCAGGGGCTCTGATACACATCAGCATTCGGTGGTGCTGGACAGCTCCCAGCAGCGCAGTCCCTGGCCCTGGGAGTCATCATGCTTTTTGGATGTGGAAGGACCATAGCAGTTTCCAGCTCTCCAGCTTTCTGAATGCCGTTCCTCAGAAGTTTTTTAAATAAAAAAACAGAAGCCACCGAAGGTGGACAGCGTGATGACAAACCCCGGCACTCAGTTACAATTCCGGCACAGAAATATGAAGGGGCTCAGAGCTTGCTGAGGGCTGGTCATAACTGTCTAGGCCAGTGGCCGGCAAACTCGTTCGTCACCAGAACCAAATATCAACAGCACAACAATTGAAATTCCTTTGGAGAGCCACATGTTTAAACTTAAGCTTCTTCTAACGCAGTGGTTCTCAACCTTCCTCGCATACAGTTCCTCATGTGGTGGTGACCCCCAACCATGACATTTTGCTACTGTTATGCATTGTGATGTAAATACCTGCATTTTCCAATGGTCTTAGGCGACCCCTGTGAAAGGGTTGTTCCACCCCCAAAGGGGTCGCAACCCACAGGTTGAGAACGGCTGTTCTAATGCCACTTCTTCAAAATAGACTCACCCAGGCCGTGGTTATTTGTGGAAGAGCCACACTCTAGAGGCCAAAGAGCCGCGTGTGGCTCTCGAGCCACTATTTGCCGACCACTGGTCTGGGACTCACGTAGACGTTCATCGGCCCACACCCAGTTCTCTCCTCTGCTCCTCACTCAACCTCCCCTTGGAGGACAACCGCGAGGTCAGGGCACCCTGAGCACTCGCTGAGTCCTCACCCACCTTCCAGGATGTGCTTGGCGGTCTGCACACAGCGGAGGGCCGGGGAGGTGAAGACGGAGGTGATGCGCACGCCGCTGTCCAGCAGTGCTTCTCCTGGAAAAAGCAGTGGGAAATGCCTCTGGATAACTGTGACTTCCCGTGGTGGCACCTCTGACCGGAAGCTTGCCACCTGAGGAAGGCAGGACCGTGAGTGGCTCCACCCCCTGCTGGACACCGCCTGGACATTCCCTAAAGCACGTGGAGCCTGGAATAGGGTTCGAGGGCACTCTGGTGCCTCTGCGATATTCTATGGGAGAAGGGAGATCACCAGAGGTGGCCTGACCCATTCAGGTGAACCCATTAAAGGCAGAGATTCTCTCCGGCGGCCACGGGAGTCAGAGAGATTCACAGGCAGAGGGATTCAGCATGTAAGAAACTCTACCACCCATTTCCCAGATGGAGGGGCCACAGGGCAAGAAATGTGGGCGGTCTCTCGGAACTGAGTGTGGCCCTGGGTGGACCGTGGAAGGAGGACTTCAGTCCTACAACCACAAGGAACTGACTTCTCCCGCAGCCTGATGAGATCGAAACTGCGTCCAAGAGCCTCCACATGGGGACTCAGCTCAGCGACACCTTGATTTCAGGCGTGGGGGCCCTGAGCAGAGAAGCCAGCCATGCTCTGTCTGCGTGTCCAATCTACAGCAGCGTGCGCCCACCAGTGGGTGCCTGTTAAGTTCCTGGTGGCTTGTTCTGAAGCGATGGAAACCCGAGGTTCCTGGAAGCACACTCTGAACCACACTTCCCCTGGCAGCATCGGAGGGCCTCATCCTTGGCCAAGAAGGGGACCTCTTCAGTAGACGCTCTGAAGTCAGGAGGTGTTAGTAGACGCTGTTGTCAGGGGCTGAATTGCATTCCCCGCCCCCAGATTCCTATGTTGGAGTCCTAACCCTCAGTGCCTCAGAGTGTGGCTTCCTCTGGGGACAGGGTCTTTCCACAGGTGATCAGGTGAAGAGGAGGTGATGAGGGCAGCTCTAACCCAACCTGACTGCTGTCCTTAGAAAAAGGGGACAATTGTACACAGAGACAGACACATGTGGAGGGAGGCGATGTGGAGACACATGGAGAAGACGTCCATGTATGAGCCAAGGAGCGAGGGCAGGGGCAGGTCCTTCCCTCACAGCCTCAGAAGAAACACACCTGCCGCACTGTGACCTCTGCAGAACTGTGAGACCATACACATCTGTCCACGAGGCCACGGGATCGGTGGGGCGTTGTTACGGCAGTCCCAGAGCACGCACACAGAGGCTGACAATTGCCCACATATACACCCATTCACAGCCACTCCCAGACACACACATGGAGATGGTGCAAATGCCCAGGTGGTGCCCACATCCAGGAGAGAATTTAGGCATGAAACACAGAGGTGCAGAGGTATTTTTGCAGAAAGGACACACATACCCACACACAGTGCACACACCCACAGACACACACACACACAAAACACACACACATAGCCATGCATGGTATACCACATATACCCACACACAATACACACACCCACACCCCCCCACACACACGCGCGCACACACAAAAACACACAGACATAACCACGTATGGTATACACACTTACACCTGGTATACACATCCACACACATACCCACACCCATACACAGAAACACACACCTACACCACAGTGTGCGGCGGGCGAAGGAGCCCAGGCAGGGCTGTGGGGAGCAGATCACACCAATCCGTGGTGGCCCCAACTGTCATATCCCAAACTCCAGTGTGAACTGACCTCACATCGGTGATCCTGACCCCAGCCTTGGTGTGAGCACACTATTTGCACTACTGACCTCGGCAGATGCTACAGAGCTGTCCTGCCTGTGCAGATCGCCAGGGACTCAATGTCTACCTCCCACCACAGGGCGGGGGAGTGAGGCAGGAACACCAGGTCCCAGCGAGCGGCTTCTGTCCACCAGCTGTGTGACGCGGGAAGCCCACGTGCCTTCCGGAGTCTAGACATGAGTTTCTTAATTCATAGAATGAAGACCACGTGAACTCAATGGCCAGACATAAAACAAAAGCCCCAAGTGACAGATTTCGAAATAAAATCAAAGAGGGGATAGGCGTGTTTTTTTTTTTTTAAATGACATCCTTAGCGCACACAGTGGTCGTTAATATTTTTCCTCCCCTCGCTGTTTTTTCCATACCTTTCATCGCTCCCAAATCCCCCAGCCCTCTGTTCCTGAATCAAACCGCGGAGCTTCCACTTACTGGCTGTGTGACCTGGGGTGACTTACTTAACTTCTCTGTGCCCCAGCTTCCTCCTCAGCCGAGTGGGGAGAATGCTACCCCGGACCTCAAAGGGCATGTAGCAAGGGCTCAAAACTCATGAACGATAACCATGATTATTGTCACTGTTCCCAATAGAACGGCCCTCCACCATACCGGCTGTTCGGGACTGGAAAATTCCACACGATGATAATGGCGGGTCGTTTTCAAAGCCTTTGATGCCGTTGCTCCGCGGGGGCAGGCTGCAAGGGAAGTTCAGGTCTGGCCGGTAGTACTTCCCTAAAACACAAACACGCACCGGACAGTGAGTGCCCTCGAGTCAGTGCCACGACACTCCCAACATCAAGGCCCATGGTCAGCACTTCAGTTGTTATCACTGTGTTTCCTATCGAATGTGTTCTGCGACGTGGATTCAATTCGAGGAGAAAATGCTGCTTTAATGTGCACACATTTCTGCAAATACAGAAAACTCAGGTCTCAGCCCCAGAATCCGGAGACCCACTCTGTCCTCTCCTGACCCTTCCGGAAGCTTCGCTCAGACAATATTCCTGATGAAGAGCCAAGTGTCTCCATGCCTGATAGAGCTTAATTTGATAAGAATCTCAAGTTGGCATGAATTATCTAGTGAAATTTGATCGCTCCATAGCGTAAGTGTGTCATATTGCTGATGGGGACACAATCCATATGGCCGGAGGGGCCCTGCGTTGTGCATTATTCAGTCAATCGCCTGAGGACAGACAGGAATCTAGG
>PVJN01026889.1:0-28615 GCA_004026805.1 Lasiurus borealis | reverse complement strand
TTATGACATTTGAATATGGAAAGCAAGTTATAGGATGTAATGTATACCATTTTTACTAAAAAAGTTTTGTTTTTTTTTCACATTTTCTATGAGTTCATCTATATTTATTAAAATGCCAAGAGGCTCTGGCTGGGTAGCTCAGTTGGTTGGAGAATCCTCCCGATTCGCCAAGGTTTAAGGTTCAGTCTCCAGTTAGGGCCCTACAGGAAACCACCAAGAATGTATACATACGCAGAACAACAAGTTGATGTTTCTCTCTCTGTCTCTCTCCTTCTCCCTCTTTCCCTCTCTAAAATCAACCAATAATAAATAAATGAATGAATGAATGAATGAATGAATGAATAAATAAATAAAATGTATAGGAAAACATCTAGAAGGATATACAACAGACCACTAGAGCAGGCACTGGGATCGGCAGTGGTACTTAAGGGGAACTTTAGTCTTATCTGTAATATTTTAATTTTTTTATCTAGAAGGATATTTTTATTTGTTCATGTGTGAATAAAATGTTTGTGTCTGTGTTAACACACACATTTTCTTCAAAGTATATACGTATCAATAGAATTTCTGTTCCCTTCTACAGGCGTTAGCATGTTCATGTACCACTGGTGCAGTGCTAAATGACAAAGCTTGGTATGAGCCTGGACTTAAATTGATAAGGTGTGCATTAAGAAGTAGGATAAGCCAGTCTTAGGACATTGAAATCAGTTAAGTAAGGTTTTTAGGAACTTGGCATCTAGGCATATAGTTTGTAAAAGTTTTACATTTTCCAAGGAAAAACTTGAGGGCTTTTGTCTCAGTACAGAGCTAGGTGCTGGGTATACACAGGTGAGAAAGGTAGTTTGTCCTAAAAAAGGAGTTCTCGGTATAGAAGATTCTACATGTGATGAGATCAGCGATGGGATAGTGCTTGTGGGAGAAGGAAGAAAACTGGCAAGATGTTTTAAGAATCTTTATATCTTCTTAATAAATGTAAATTAGTCCTAATTTGTATGAGTTCACTTTCCTACACTGTCCTCCTCTCAGGATAAAAAAGCTGCGTTGGAAAAAGAGCAGAAAGAAAGAATAGCTGAAGCTGAAATTGAGAACTTATATGGAGCTAGACATGTAGAAAGTGAAAAACTTGCCCAAATACTGGCAGCTAGACAGCTGGAAATCAAACAGATTCCCTCGGATGGCCACTGCATGTATAGAGCCATCGAAGATCAGCTGAAGGAGCGGGAAAGCCCTCTGACTGTAGCTGCCTTACGAAGCCAAACTGCTAACTACATGCAAAGCCACATGGAAGACTTCCTGCCGTTTTTAACGAACCCCAATACAGGAGATATGTATACTGCAGGTAATGCTTTTCTCTTTACTATGTCTGGGTGTTGCAGATGTGGTGGTGGTTATTGTTAAATCAATGCCTCCTGAGACTGAGAATAAGAAAAACTGGTTATAATCCTTCTGGGGAAAAGATCTCAAAATTTAGGTAGAATTATTTTCTCTGATTTTAATAGCTAGTAGTACAAGTTGCTTTATTAAGTAGTTACCATATTTTCCGTAGCATAAGACGACTGAGCATATAAGATGACCCCCAACTTTTCCAATTAAACTATAGAGTTTGGGATATACTTGCCCTATAAGATCTATAAGATGACACCTGGCATATAAGATGACCCCCGACTTTTGAGAAGATTTTCCTGGGTTAAAAAGTCATCTTATATGCCAGAAAATACGGTAATTTTTTTTACGCATTTAATTCTGCACTTAAAATATATTGCTTTATACACGATGCTGATACAAATAAGGTAAATGTCTCCAAAATAACAAGTGGAGGCCCTATTGGGTGCTACCTCTGAGAAAGGAGTTTCAACGCGTTTGTACTGCTTTAACTGTGATTCTTTTCACACATTTATTAAATCTTACAGTGGAGCTGATTTTATAGAGGCTGCATTTTAATTTTTTTTGGTGTATTCTTTCAGATGCAGCTTCAGGCTTTAAAATACATGGCAAGGTGGTGAATAAGTTGATGATTTGGGGAGTCGTTGCTTGGCATAGGAGAGGGAAGTAGACTTATTATGTAGTTAAGCTCCTTCCTTGGATCTCAGACTGAGGGAGAGAAGCAGAAAAATGCTTTGCTCTTGGATGCAAGGTGGTGGGAAATTGTAGTGAATTAAGTTTGGATCTGTAAGTCGACTAAATTTTGGCAAGTACATGTAGAGAAGGGGGAAGCTCAAATCTTGAGTAGTTTTATTAGGAATTGTAGAAACGATAAAGAGGGATTTTATAACAGGAGTCATGACACTTATTAAGTGCTCTGTTCTGATTATTCTCTACAGAAGAGTTTGGAAAGTACTGCGATGATATTATAAACACAGCTGCATGGGGAGGCCAGCTGGAGGTAAGTTTCAATTATTCATAGTGGTTGTGGATTGGTAAATTATTTCTGAATCCCAGACATTTTTCAGACGATCCCAGTTTCTCTTTGAAGATTCCTTTTCTTTACTTACTTGCTATGTCTCTACTGACAAAGCATTGAATTGTCGGGAGGTAACGTTTTTAGGCTTTTAATTATGTACCTTCGGGAAGGGAATTGCAGTTTCATTTTAAGTAGCCCAGCATTTGAGCTGTGGTTGATGAGGCTAATGTCGCATCTGCCGTAGTGATTCCATTTGTGATGCTGCTATTGACAATGTACTTGTTTTTTTTTTGTGTGTGTGTGTGTTGTTGTTTTTTTTTTGACTTAGGAAAGTTAAGAGTTTACTGAGATACAGTAATGTTTACCCTAGTGGCCCAACTTGGTGAAAGTCAGTATTGGAAGAGTGACATATCAATATATCAGAAATAGAAACCAGTATTTTTATTGAAATTATACGTCAAGTCCTACTACACATATCTATTACAAATGTGCCCTGAATTCCTAGTTGATAATGACTGACCAGCTTGTAAGTGTAAGAAAATAGATCTTTAGACATTTGTAGGGATTTAAACAGAATCATTTTTTTTTAGCTCTAATTATTTATCTTACTTTGTTAACTTAGTTTTATTAAAATAAAACACCTAAATGGTTCGAGGTGAGGAGGCAGCCTGTGTTATTAGAACGTCAGGAGATGAGAGAGAAAGCTTTGGGTCTCGGCTTCTCCTTCCTCTTCTCGGTTTTGTGACTTTGCAGGATTTAATCAACCTGCTGTGCTCGAGTTTCGTAATTATTGCATGGGGATAATAAAAACCCTGTGTATTCTGGGTAGGTCATTTGTGGACATTAAGTAAGGCGGGGAGTATATGCATAGAAGTTTGTAAGCTAAAATGCCAGGTGGATGAGTCTAGCAGTCTTACTAATATTGTGTAGTGATTAGGCATCTTGAATAGTTTGTGGCGGCTCTGAGTATTTCATTTTTAAGAGCTATGTTGTCTAGCCCTAGCTGGTTTGGCTTAGTGGATAAAGCGTCAGTCTGTGGACTGAAGGGTCCCAGGTTTGATTCCAGTCAAGGGCACATGCCCAGGTTGCGGGCTCGATCCCCATTGTGGGGCCTGCAGGAGGCAGCCAATCAATGATTCTGATCATTGATGTTTCTATCTCCCTCCCTTTCTCTCTGAAATCAAAAAAAAAGAAAAAAAAATATATATATATATATATATTTTTTTTAAGAGCTATGTTGTCTAAAGGTATTCCTTGAATGCTTCTGCAAAATCTTAGTCTGAGTAGTGTTATATTTGTACCTCTTCTAACCACCAGCGAAAACTGCCCATTAATTTTGGATGCCTCTCCTGGGTCTCTAAAACTCAGGAAGTTTTCAAGTAGCTTTGTCTCTACATAAGAAATATTAAATCTGCTTGAATTTTCTTATAAGAATCCCAAGTTAATATGAGAATTAAAGACCTCAGTGACTATAAATTCAGAAAACCTTTTAAAAATCCTTTGAAGGACATTTCTCATAAATTGTTTGTTTCTGAATCCATTTGAAATAAGATTTGCTGTTGTTGTTTTGTTTTGTTTTAATAAGTTTTTTTTATTGATTTCCGAGAGGAAGGGAGAGGGAAAGATAGAAACATCAGTGATGAGAGAGAATCATTGATCAACTGCCTCCTGCTCGGCCTCTGCTGGGGATGGAGCCCGTAACCAACCAGGAATCAAATCATGACTTTCTGGTTCATAGGTCGATGCTCAACCACTGAGCAACACTGGCTGGGCAAGATTTGCTATTTTTTTTTTCAATGGGGTAAATTTAAATTATGATTGACAAAAATTTCTGAAGACTGGGAAGAGATGTTAAGGGTTTTATAAGTTTTATTTTAGGTATGAGGAAAAGTGCCTTGAAGAAACATTTTATGATAGTGTATGAATTAAATTTGCCACTGTGAAAACATAGAACCTTTTTCATATCTCTGAAGTAATTTCTTACTTTTGATTAAAACTTTCTAAAAGGACCACATTTTAGACAAATAAATGGGGCAAATACATAGATCAAGGCCCTATATTAAAGATTTTCCAATTTGTTTATGAACTTCCTCAGTTTGCAAGTCATTTTATTTCCTTGTGCGGAATTTAGGCAGGCCTTTTAACTGTTCTCTGCATCAAATTCTAGGTCTTTAAAATAAGTATAAGAATAAAATAAGTAGAACAGTACTTTTCCATATGGTTATGTGAAAATTGATTGTATTACTAACTCTTATTCATCCACTTTAAGTCCTAATTTTGTATTTTGTGGTCTAAAATTAAACTTGTATATTAATTAGATGAAAATTCCATGAAACAGTAGTGCAGTTCAGATACATATCTCATTCTATTTGTACCTTGAAAATTACAAAGCAGTGGGTGTCAGCCCTTAGATGTACATTCCAGTCATTGAATAGCTTTAAGAAAAATAAACCTATTATCCGCTGTTTCCTATTTTTCCCCCTTTCCCTCCAAAATTGTAATTGATTTGGCCTGCTACTCTAACAATGATTTTTAAAAAGCTTTTTATTATAGAAGTTTTCAATTATATTCAAAAGTAGGGAGTCTATATAATAAACCCAGTCTACCCATTCCATCACTTTATTTACAATGACATTGATCTAAGAAGCTATCATGCAGCCAGGGCTTGAAACTCCCGCATTCAATTTAATAAATATATTTGTTTGTTAATATAACAAATATGTACGAAGTGCATACTGTGGGCCAGGTTCTCAGTGTATAGTGATGAACAGAGAGGATCTCTGCTCTGAATGATTGCCCTATTCATGAATACCTCGGTAGTTTATGATTTCAGTAAGATTTACACTTTCATTTATTTTTATACGAATCCATTTTCTTTCCTATAGCTAAGAGCCCTGTCTCATATTTTACAAACACCAATCGAGATAGTCCAGGCCGATTCTCCTCCGATTATAGTTGGTGAAGAATATCCAAACAAACCATTAATACTTATGTAAGTATCCAGAAATATCTACTGTTTTATTTTTCATAATTAAGACAAAAAGGATTATTGAAGTATTTTAGGTTGTTGATTAATTTAAAAACAAAAACAAAAAGCCTATCCTCAGCAGAATTAAATAAGCGTGTTTACTAGTATGTTAAAGGCAATTGTAGAATTAAAAGCATTGCCAAACTGTGCAGTTTAGATAATTATTTAAATCTACAGTGATTTATTTTGGTATGTAAGTTAATAATAAAATCATCTCTAAAGGTTAGAAACATTTAAGATTAGTTTGAATATTGTTTTGAGTTGACATTAATAATGCTAAAAGTTTCAACAACTGAAAAAATGAAATATATTTATATTGTCTGATGGTTTATTCTTTAGAGATCTTTTTCTTCATATTGTAAAAGTATTTTACATGATTGAGAAATCTGAAACTCAGCATGGAGAGTTTGCTATCTATTGGCTTTAGTGTTTATTAGATAAAGTGTCTAAGGTGATCATTAATGACCTGGATTTAGGTAAAACTTTTAAACTTATTGAGTACTCAGAATTTCATTCTTCCCCCTCCTCTAATGATTTTGTTTTCCTGGACTTAAACTCAGCAGACATGGTTAAAGACCTTATGCTTTTTACAAGTAATATGCTTATACAGTTTATTGAATGATACATTTGTGGAGTGATTAATTTAGAGGGCTTGGTGTTATATGCATAATAAACATTTATATACAAAGAATTACCTTCATCAAAACCAGTCATTTCTTTTTCTTTTTATTTCAGATATATGAGACACGCATATGGCTTAGGAGAACATTACAATTCTGTCACGCGGTTGGTGAACAGAGCTACTGAAAATTGCAGCTAGTTTACAAAGCGTTGCACAATTATGTTTTAGTACTGTGTGCCGATATGAGTATTTATAACGAGTGCTGGATTGTTTTAAACGTTACTGAAAAACACAACTACTTTAAATCAGTTTTATGGCGTAGCTGCTAAAAGGTTTTTAAAAAAAATGTCAGAGATAAACTTTAACCAATATCCCCTTTACTGGTATTTTAAACACTTAGAAGTTGATTGTGGAGAGCATCATTGATAGTCCAAGATGCAACCCTATTTGGCTATATTTTTTATTAATATAGGATCCTGAACATTCTGTTGAAATAAATGTTAATGTTTTACTAAAAGCTTTCAGTAACCATTTCCGTGTAATTTTTCTGGAAGGTTGCAATAATGTGGGGGTGGTGGTAGCAAATTTAATTTATTCTGATAAAGAAACTTGATTGCAGTAACCTTGGTATTAGTGAAATTAATGCTGTGAAGCTTTTTTTATAACCCCATCAAAGTGCAGCCAAGAAGCTTGTTTTAATGATTAAGAATTTTAAAATGTTTTTTTATGGGAATGAGCTGTTAAAACTTTAAGAAATGAGACAGATTCAAAATATATAGGTGTACCCTATCAGATTTAAACCTGTAAAGAATTATAGATTAGCCTTTTATTTTTGTGTAATTTTAAAGGTCTTAACATACTAATTAATGTCTGATGGTTACTACTTGCTGTTTGTTAAACTTCTTATTTTCATAACTACAAATTTCTGTACTCTTTGTGGTGTTTTCTTCTTCACTGCTCAGCTCCTTTGCTTTCCTTGATTTTTTTTTTCACTAAGAAATGATTTGTGACCTCTCTTGCCCATTAACTTGTACAAGTTGAAGTAATAGCAATGTTAAAGTGTCCAAGACCAAATATATTTCAATTCCTTCCTCTTTTCCAATTTCTCTTTCAAAACCTTCCTCTTTTTGCTTCATTCTCTAGGATTAAAAGAAAGCCTTTTTTACTGTTATTTTGTTAGCCTTTTAATGTCACCTTTCCATAACCTGCAGTATTTGAGAATATTTGTATCACATCTATGGATCCAGTTGAAAGCCACTCTTTAGGAGCCAGACTATGTAGTAAAAATCAGTATATAATACCTTTTGGTGTGAATGATTTCTCTAGCTCAGATTTCAAGATAAACATGAGAGTATTTCTTCTAAGAAAATAGTACTTATATATACAAATGTGTCTGATAATTTGATAAGAAAGTATTATGAATTTAGACTTTTTTGATTAGATATGTTTTTTTTTTCAATTAGAAAAAGCTTCATTTGTCATAAAGTTTTTAGTAGTTGAATTTTTGCTTTATGGATGCAACTAATTTTTGCAGTTAAATATCAGGTTTATATATTAAAAATGCGATGTCAATCTCATTGATGTTGGAAGCTGGTCAACTAGAGTAAGTAAGTACTACATGAAGGTATTCCATTACAAGACATAAAAAACCATTCTGCTGCCAAGCAAAATACCTTCTGAAGGCTGCCTGTTTAGAGATTTGAGTTTTCTTGAGGCTCTGAAATTTATAAAATAATGAAATTATAAACTACTAATTAGATTGCCTTTATTTGAAGTAAGGTGTTGCTTTAAAATTAAAAGATAACCATTAAGAAGTAATAAAATAAGCCCTAACCGGTTTTGCTCAGTGGATAGAGCATCGGCCTGTGGCCTTAAGGGTCCCAGGTTTGATTCTGGTCAAGGGCATGTACTTTGGTTTCCGGCATATCCCCAGTAGGGAGTGTGCAGGAGGCAGCTGATCGATGTCTCTCTCTCATAGATGTTTCTGGCTCTCCTTTTTTCTTCCTCTCTGTAAAAAATCAATAAAATATATTTTAAAAAAAGGAAGTAATAAGGTATCATGAAACCTAGTTATTATAAATTCTATCTACATTGCTAGCTTTTTTTTCTAACAAGATGAGTGGCATTTTTTGATTATAGGTTTATTTTTAATTTGTATAATTTTTTAAAATTTATATTTATTATTGAAAGTATTACAGATGTCCTTCCCTTTCCCCCATTGCCCCCCTCCCCAGGCCTTGCCCACACTATTGTCTGTGTCCATGGGCTATGCATATGTGCATGTAACCTCTTCCCGCTACCACCCCTCTGACATAGGTCATCTTTAAATGGTTGATATGGTTAGCTCTGTTTTTCCATAAAACTTGAGATAAAAATCATTTTGGCTCTAACCTAAAATTAAAGTCTTTAAAAAAATGGTAGATGTTAATTTAAAATCAGATATACTTATTTTGTTTGCTGTGTAATGGTAATCAAATCAGTGTTTAATAAGTTTTCTTTTGCTTTAACTCAAAAAGTATGTCAGAATTCTGGAATGTTTTAAGTCAAGAATTTTATCCACTTAAATATGTTTACAACTTGTGTAAAGCAAGACAGAGTGTGTATAACTATAGCGAACAGCATAGTTTTGTTCATATTATCTGTTTGCCAAAAGAATAAATGATGAATTCAGTAAACATTTGTTTAAATTGTTATTCGTTAACACCTTTATATTACAGAGATAGAGAAAACTCAGTTTGTTTTAGAATTATGTCCAGCCTATACTAGTATATTGTCCTCACATATAATTGAAAATAATGCCATAACAGGTTCTTGCATTTAAAAGATTTGGAATAAATATATTATTCCCCAAACTGAATGAGGGAAGTAGTGAAATAATAGCCATTTAAGGCATGGCTCTTGGAAATCAGGTTGGGATTTTGGATATTTTAAAATAATGAAGGTTTATTTAGGCCTTAAGGCAAGTCACTCGGAATATTCTCAGACTAGTGGGTGTTGAAGAAAAGACAAATGAATAATTAGTGTGCAAGAATGTTAAGGTCAACCGAAGGACATGTATGCATGCATATAAGCTTAGCCAATGGACGCAAGACACTGGGGGTTTAGGGCATGCATGGGTGTGAGGTGGTGAGGCAATGGAAAACTATGTACACATGTAATACATTAATAAAAAAATCTATATTAAATGTGAAGCAGTGAGAAGGAAGTGTGTGCAAATTAATGCCGGCACAGATTTGTTAACGTATTGTCTTGGTACAGCTTGTCATGAGCCAGGTAAAGGAGCAGCCCGGTTGATTTTTCTGAGAATTTTATTAGCCATTTTATACTGCTGCTGCTTTTTGAACAAATGAGAGTGCTTTTTCTTCCTGTCAAGTCTGTTTTAACATAATCGATTCTTCTACTTCGTCTTGGTTAAAATAGTCTCTCTGCACCTTGTAGAAATAATAGCACTAATGGAGTTTCCAATTCTCTTTTCAAGGTAAGATTTAGGAAGCAAAGCTCTTGTCCTTTACCCCGTTGCGTTTCCCTCCTACTTGGAGGCCTTTGAGCCCCACCTGCTTCATCTAAGCTACTGTCCTCCTGTCTGCAGCTTAAATAGCACCCACCTTGGCAAGCTCCCCAGAATCCTGCCACCTGGGTAGGTAGGTACCCCACTTCATGCCTTTTTGTAGGGACTACTCACTTGAAATTAGCTGTTGAATTTAGTTTGTTATTGTTGTTTATTAGTGCTGTTATCTTCTCCTAGTGTTTAATTGCTTAGAAATAACTTATTCACTATTATAATTTTCAGCACATTGGCTGGCCTATATATTAAGTGCTTAATAAGTGTTTGTTGACAGTCTTAATTAAGATCCGTTGAAAGTATAGTATATGACTGAGGAGTTGTCATTACGTTAATGGACTTTTAGGGAAAGTGAGAAATACTGACTGATAATAGTGCTTCGTCATAAAGGGGCTGCTTTCTAATTTATCTTGCCTTTGGATGAATTTTTTTTATATATATATCTTTTCATTGATCTCAGGGAGGAAGGGAGAGGGAGAGAGAGATTGAAGCATCAGTGATGAGAGAGTCATTGATTGGCTGCCTCTTGCATGCCCCCCACTGGGGATTGAACCCACAACCCCAGCATGTGCTCTTGACTGAAATCGAACCTGGGACCCTTCAGGCCGAAGGCCAATGCTCCATCCATTGAGCCAAACCAGCCAGGGCTGGATGAATTCTTAAAACTTTTGTTCTTTTGTAGAATGGAACTCAAGAGAGCTTTCTTTTTTCTTAACTTCTGATAGTGATGTTATGGTTAACTTATGCCTTCGTGTGTTAGTTAGGACAATTTGATTTTAATGAACCTGTTAAATATAAAGATCCTTTAAAATAAGTGTACATATTAAAATATATATTAAAAACATTGTTAATATACTTACCATGGAGTTTATAGTTGTCTTATTTCATTATAATTGGTATGATGGTATGTCTTACTGAAACTCACTGCCTTTCTACAAGGTTGCTGAATATATTGATTCTTTAAACAGGGATGACTTACAATCCTTCTCCTGAGTTTTCTTCTATCACTCTTGTCTTGACAAAAGGAAACAACTATTTATGTTTATAATCTTAACAAATATAGTATCAAATGGGGATTAATGAGAATCTAAATGCATGAGTTTGATGAGCAAAAACAACGACCTTGTTTTAACTAACTGAAACAGGCATTTCTCCCCCCAACCTTATCTAATAAAGAGGGGATATGCTAATTGACTATCACACTGTCATAAAGATGGCTGCACCCATAGCTGAGCCAAGTTCCCATAAGGAGCCTTAACGAGCAATCAGCAGGGACCCGAGGCTACGCCTCCCCTGTCCCCATAGGGCTTGACAGGGCACCTCAAGGTGCGCTTTCTGTCCTGGTGCTGGGCTAGGGGACCTCAGGCTGCTCCCCCCACCCCAGCGCCAGACTTGGGGGACCTCAGGCTGCACCCGCCATCCTACCACCAGGCCAGGGGACCTGAGGCTGTGCCCCTCTGCCTGGCGGGGCTTGACAGGGAGCTTCAGGCCTTGCTTCCCACTCAGTGGGGCTTCACAGGGGACCTCAAGGGGCACCCCCCAGTGCTGGGTCTGGGGAACTCAGGCTGCGCCCCCTATCCAGAGGGGCTTGATTGGGGACCTGAGACTGAACCCTCATGCTGGTGGGGCTTGATGGGGGACCTAAGGCTGCACACACACCCACCCCTACCCCCAGTCTGGTGAGGCTTAACAGGGGACCTCAGGCCATGCCCCCCACCCAGCAGGGTTTGACAGAGGATCTCAGGCCATGTCCCCCATCTGATAGGGCTTGACAGGGACCTCAAGGCATGACCCCTGCCCTGGTCTGGGCTGGGATACCTCAGGCCATGCCCCCATCCTGGCGCCGGGCCAGGGGACCTGAGGTTATGTCCCCTGCCTGATGGTGCTTGACAAGGGTGGGAATGGCCAGGTTTGGATCTAGCCCAATGGGGGTGGGGGTCAGCCAGGTCTGGTTCTCATGCGATTTTGAGGCACATCTGGGTGGGCGGGGACCTGACTCTGTCCTGTGGTTCACCCCAGACTCTGACAGGAAGAAGGTTTTCGTATACATCTTACTAACTTCCTTTCATCTCTGACACTTCTATTATAGGGAAAGGGCAAATAGCAATGTTAAATTACTTCCTCTAATCCCCTTGTAATGTGCACGTATTTCGTGCACCTGCCACCAGTGAAATCAGAAAGGCTTACACACCTACCTCAGTGTTGGCTTTGTGAGCTGGGTAATTCCTGGTTGTGGAGGCTTCTGCACTTCATGAGATGGCCAGCAGCATTTCTGGTGTGTTCCAACTCCATGCCAGCAGATGGGAGGGGGCACATCTCCACACATTGCTATTCATTTAACCTTGTGGTTTTGAACTACTGTGGTACCTCGAGATATGAGTTTAATTCGTTCTGTAATCTTGAGGCGTGGGAAACTAGGAGACACTGGAGTCGCGGTAAACTGGTGGGTCGTGTGCAGCCGGCCGATCCTTGCAATTACTCCTATCTCAACTGTTACTTGTATTTCAAAGCAAAAATTGCTCGCTCGACGGCTTGTATCTCAAAAATCTCGTATGTTAGGGCACTCGTATCTCGAGGTAACACTATATATATCTTCTTCAACCAGTACCTGTGTTTTAGCCTCCACTACTCTAATGAATCTGCTAATAAAAAGAGTCCCAGCGACCACTTACCTGTCCTTATCTTACTGGAAATGTCGGCTGCGTTTCACTGTAGACGGCTCCTTGAAATTCTCTGGCTTCTCCTAACACTACATCTTGGGGTTCCTTTTCCTTAGCCTCAGTCTTTGTTCTGGGCTGTGCCGCTTCCTCTGACTTTCTTTCGGGTTGTTACTCTTGATCATCTTTTTCTCACTCTATACCAGAACTTTCCAATCAGAAGGCTGAATGTGGCCCAGAAGTATATTTTATTTGGACCATTTAGTGATTTTAAGAAAAAAAAAAAAAAAAAGATCAGCCTTAACCAGTTTGGCTCAGTGGATAGAGCGCCGGTCTGTGGACTGAAAGGTCCCAGGTTCGATTCCGGTTAAGGGCATGTACCTTGGTTGCAGGCACATCCCCAGCAGGGGACGTGCAGGAGGCGGCTGATCGATTTCTCTCTCTCTTCGATGTTTCTAATTCTCTATCCCTCTCCCTTCCTCTCTGTAAAAAATCAATAAAATATATTAAAAAAAAAGATGTTACATATGTGTCTTTCCCCCCCCCCCCATTAACCCCTCTCCATCATATTTTTACTCTCATGACCAACTGAGAATTCTTTGTAGAACGTCTCTGACAGATCACACCCAGCCCCTCATCTTGAGAGTGCACTCGGGTATCTAAGCCGATGAAGCAGTGATTGATAACAAGAGGGTGAATGCAGATGGCCGTAGGGAGACAAAGCCTTGGCACAGTGGGGAGTATGTGAGCCCCTTGTATTAGTCCCAAGAATAGAGATACACTCGCACACTTGAGATCTGTTCACAAAACAGCAGTCTGAATCTAAATGTCTGTGAGGTGGTACAAAAGAAAACATAATTACTCTTACGTAATGAGCATTTACCGTGCTAAGCAGTGTGCTAAATGCTTTACATAAGCAAGCTTATTCCTCACAGAAGGCAGGGGTTGGGATAGTCATTCCCGTTGTATAGCGAATGGGAATGAGACTCCAAGAGGTTGAGAATGAATAACTTACTAAGCCACAGGGCTATTAAGTGCTGAAGCTGCCCCTAGACGGTGGGTCTTTGAGGATCTTTAAATCAAAACGTGCATTTCCAAATGTACAAAAAAACCAAGAGGAATAATTCTTCTTTATTTCAGGAGAGAATTTCTACAGATTTCTAACACAGGAAGCATCTGCTCATGTTTGGAAACATTTACCTCAAGTCAGAGCAAATTTAACCACAAAATAAGCTTGTCAGATGAAAGTCTAAAGGTGAAGCCAAGGGCATGACTAGAGAACCTTTTGTTAAATTCTGGATCTATGGAAACGGGTAACTTGTCTTTTTAGTTCATAGGCCTTCAGGTCAAGATACCTGGTAAATGCTGCAATTTTTTTTCCTTGATCAATTTTCAGACTTATTTATTGGTTCCCTAGCGAGCCTCTAGTTTAAAAACTAGAGGCCCAGTGCACGAAATTCCTGCACGGGGGAGAGGGGTGTCCTTCAGCCCAGCCTGCTCCCTCTCCAATCTGGAACCTTTTTACTTAGGATCGGGCCTAATTGGGCAGTCGGACATCCCTCTCGCAATCCAGGACTGCTGGCTCCCAATGCTCACCTGCCTGCCTTCCTGATTGTCCCTAACTGCTTCTGCCTGCCAGCCTGATCACCTCCTAACCACTCCCCTGCCAGCCTGATTGATACCTAACTGCTCCCCTGCCAGCCAGTTTGCCCCTAACTGCCCTCCCTACCAGCCTGGTCACCCATAACTGCCCTCTCCTGCAGGCCCAGTCACCCCCAACTTCCCTCCTCTGCAGGCCTGGTCACTCCCAACTACCCTCACTGTGGACCTGGTCACCCCTAACTACCCTGCCCTGCAGGCCTGGGTCCCCCCCCCCCAACTGCCCTTTTCTATATGCTGGTCACCCTCAACTTCCCTCCTCTGCCAGTCTGGTCACCCCTAACTGACCTCCCTTACAGGCTTGATCACTCCTAACTGCCCTCCCCTGCTGCCCACCTTGGGGTGGCCATCTTGTGTCCACATGGGTGCAGGATCTTTTGACCACATTGGGGACAGTCATATTACTCTTTTATTAGATAGGATAGAGGCCTGGTATATAGGTGGGGACCAGCTGGTTTGCCCTGAAGGTTGTCCTAGATCAGGGTGGGTGTTCCCTTGGGGTGTGGGGTGGCCTGGGCAAGGGACTTGTGGGGGTTTGCAGGCCAGCCATGTCCCACCGAAACCCAAGCAGAGGTCCTGGTATCTTCTACAATTGAAACTTTGTAGCCTGGAGCAGAGCCGAGCTTTCTGCTAGCACAGCCATTGAAACTTTGTTGCCTTAAGCGGTTTCAGCAGGCCAAGGTTTGCAGAAAGCTTGACTTCCTCCATTGCCAGGGGCAACCCAAGCCTCCCTCCTGCTCTCTCTCTGGCAGTAGCCATCTGGTTGGGTTAATGTGCGTACTTGCTCTGATTGGCTGGTGGGCGTGGCTTGGGGTATAGTGGAGTACAGTCAATTTGCATATTACTCTTGTATTAGATCGGATACCATTATGAATCCTTATATGTTCACGTACTAGGCCACTTGATTATTTTTTCTGATCCTCAGATTTTCTGATTTTAGACCAGTGAGGTTCCTTATACGTTGGCTTTCATGTTCTTGGATCTCCTTAGTCTTCAATGACTCCCATGTGTATGGCATAAGATATCCTCGGCTCGTCTTCTACATTTTCTACCCCACGCCTGGAATCAGCTGCCTCCCCTCCCTACCTCTTCCTCAAGGAACTGTCCGGTGCCTCCCACCTTCTGCATGGTAGAGCTCAGAATGTTTTTGTTTCCGTGGCAACCATTCTGCAATTAAAGATTGAAGCAATACCAAATAAGGAGCTCAGTCCCAAATGTGTACCTTATTCGAGTACTATCGCTCTTCCAACTTCATGGAAGAGAAGTTGTTCGTTAGAGCGGTAAAGGGTGGTAAAACCACCAAGATTATTACCTTGAATGGGAAGAAGATGAGGAAGATACCCTCAACCATAGGAAACCTGCTTGGCCTGAAGGTTTTGAACCTTCAGAATAACGTGATCTCCAACGTGTGCTCAGAGTTAAGCAGTCTGGCCCAGGTGAGGAAGCGTTTATCTTTGGGGATTAAGGGTCAAAGAGGCGAGAGAGCAATAGGCTTTGATAGAAGGAGATTTGGTTTCTCGGAGACTTTCTGTGGACCCTTGTTAGAGGGGCACCTGGAGGTGTCATCCCTTAGGAATTCTGTGTGGTAGCGAAGAAGCTTCGTTTTGTTCATGTTCTCTTTGGAGCACGTCTGGACTCAGGATTAGGTCCCTGCCATCCTCATCTTTCTGGAGGCTGTCTTCTGGAAAGGCTTAAGGGTCTAGATCTAATTGTCTACCTTGGGGGCTCCGTCTAGAAGTTCATTTGAGGATCCCTAAAATGCTGTGCATCCTGGGGGCTCTCTTGAAGCTTTTGCCTACGGAATGAAGAGACATTTGGGGTATTAAAAGGGGGTTTCAATGAAACCAGTTTGGCTCAATGGATTGAGCATCAGCCTGAGGAATGAAAGGTCCTGGGTTTGATTCCGGTCAAGGGCATGTATGTTGGTTGAGGGCACATCCCCAGTGGGGGGTGTGCAGGAGGTGGCTGATCGATGTCTCTCTCTCATCAATGTTTCTAACTATCCCTTTCCTTTCTGTAAAAAAATCAATAAAATATATTAAAAAAGATACAGTGGTACCTCGAGATACGAGTGCCCTAACATACGAGATTTTTGAGATACGAGCCATTGAGTGAGCGATTTTTACTTTGAAATACGAGCAACATTTGAGATAGGAGTAATTGCGCGGATCGGCCGGCTGCACACAACCCACCAGTTTACCGCAACTCGAGCTTCTCATAGTTTCCCACACCTCAAGGTTACGGAATGAATTAAACTCGTATCTCGAGGTACCACTGTATTTAAAAAGTATATTTATTGCATTTTCCCTCTGTATATTTAAAAATATTATGAAAGAAAGAAAGAAAGAGAAAGGAAGGAAGGAAGGAAGGAAGGAAGGAAGGAAGGAAGGAAAGAAAGAAAGAAAGAAAGAAAGAAAGAAAGAAAGAAAGAAAGAAAGAAAGAAAGAAAAAGAAAGAAAGAGGGTTTCTTTTTAGTTTCCTACAGCAAGGCTGAAATTTTTTAAGTAATTGTATTGATTTTAGAGAGGAAGAGAGAAGAAACATCAATGATGAGAGAGAATCATTCATTGGCTGCCTTCTGCACGCCCTGCACTGGGAATCAAGCCCAAACCGAGGCATATGCCCTGACCAGGAATTGAACCAGGGACCTCTGGGTTCATGGTTTGATGCTCAACCATTGAACCACACCAACCAGCTACCACAGGCTCAACTTTGAAAAGGAGTGTTGTCAGGGAATGGGAAGGAAGGGACATTCATTTCTTTTGAAGTAGTTTCAAATCAGTTACATATTTTCCAGTGCATAAGACGACCCCCAACTTTTCCAGTTAAAATACAGAGTTTGGGATCTACTCGCCCTATGAGATGACACCCAGCGTATAAGACGAGCCTCAACTTTTGAGAAGATTTTCCTGGGTTAAAAAGTCATCTTATATGCCGGAAAATACAGTATATTCATTTTTAAAAGTAAGGTATGATTTCTTATTAAAAGTAAGGGCTGAGCTGAGCCAGCTCTTTACTTCAGGCAATGACATTGTTTAGCTGTTCATGAACTCATAATTTTTCTTATACTGTATATAGTCTCCAAGGTTGTAGAATTCAAAAACAAAGAAAAATTCCTTTTATAATAGGAGTTCTAGAACCATCCTATATAATAAAGAGCTAATATGCTAATTAGACTAGATGGCAGAATGTCCTGGAACTACCAGTGGGTGGGAGATGGGGCCACAAGACAGCCAGGGCTGCAAGGGCCTACTCTTGCATGAATTTCGTGCGTTGGGCCTCTAGTCTTGGATGAAATGTGTTGGAAACACTCAAAAAATTACACAGTTGAGAAATACTCCTCAGTCATTTTCATAATTGCTAATGAAAGGGCAGATGGGAGGTTAAGAAGAGAGAAAGTTACACCCTAGCTGGTTTAGCTCAGTGGATAGAGCATCAGCCTGGGAACTGAAGGGTCCCGGGTTCGATTCTGGTGAAGGGCACCTAATTCACTTGTAGGCTCAATCCTCGTGATGGAGGCAACCAATCAATGTTTCTCCCTCACACTGATTTTTTTCTCTCTGTGTGTCTCTCTCCCTTCCACTCTCTCTAAAAATCAATGGACAAACTATCCTTAGGGGAAGATTAACCAAAAAAATAAAAACAAAATAGTACATGTTTAAAAAGGAAGAAATAAAGTTTAGAAAGCTGCAGAGAGCCCTGAATGTGAATTTGGAGCCCTGGACACCTTTACTGGGTTAGCCACTTACCAGCTAAATATAAGACACTTAATCTCTTTGGGCCTCAACTCTGCCTTCATCGATTGAATCCAAGCATAAGATTGAGCACCATTTGTGTCTCAGGCACTAGGAACTGGTGACTCATCAACAGACAGTGCAGATGAAGATCCCGGCCTTCATGGAACTTAAGTCTTTATGGTCTAGTCAGATGAGAGAGAAGAAACAAATATGCAAAACAAATAGGATGTGAGGAAGGGATCAGTGCTAAAGAGAAACGGTAGAGAACGTGAGCAGGGCATTGGGCAGAAATACTGGTGGGTGGACCTCTGCTACACACTGTCCTTGCGGTCTTTGTTAACTTGGGGATTTGTATATCATAGTTCAAAGATACAAGAATTCTTATGCTAACAATCCTGTATAATAAAACATCAATTTGCAAATGGACCGAACAGCAGAATGACCCGTCGGTATGACGCGCACTGACCATCAGGGGGGAGGCGCTCAGTGCAGGAGCTGCCCCCTGGTGGTCAGTGCGCTCCCACAGGAGGAGCACTGCTCAGCCAGAAGTCCTGAGCCACCTCCCACCTCTGCAGCGGTGCTAAGGATGTCTGACTGCTGACTTAGGCCCACTCCAAGGGGGGTGCGGGGGGAGAGGGTCAGGCCTAAGCCATCAGTCAGACATCCCCCAATGGCTCCCAGGCTGTGAGAGGGTGCAGGCCGGACTGAGGGACCTCCTTTCCCCCCGAGTGTATGAATTTTGTGCATCAGGCCTCTAGTTTTCTATAAAATCCCTAAATGGATTCTTGAAATATTAGTTTGAACTCTTGCCTGTGTTGCTACAAGCCATACTCTTTGTTAATAATGACATCTCACTACCACTTTATATATATATGTGTGTATACACACACACACACACACACACACACACACACACACACTGTGCTTACCTTTTGGACTAATTTTTCTTTTTGTTATTGGAGGAAGTCCAGTTGGCTCCAATATACTGATCTTGGCCATATTTTGCACAGAATGCCCCATTCATATTGTCTTGAAATGTTTAAGTTCCTAAAACAAAAAAAGATATTTTTAAATGTCTGCACTCACAAAAGAATAACAACATCAGCCATTTAGTGAGAACCAGGCACAATGCTGAGAAGTCTGTTCATTTTTTAAAAAGTTATTACCCTCACATTGTTAATAAAACATGGTTCAAGAATAGGTTAAGTCACTTGTCAAGGTCACTCAAATCAGGGACTACAGCTATAACATGAGGTGTCTCTTGAGGTTACTTTCAGCTCTATTATTTTATTCTAGACACTTGGCGTGAGATTTACAAGGGTATGGTGTTCAATCTATAGTACCTAAAAACAAGACTGTGTTGCCTGAAGATGGCAGGTTTGAACACTACATGAATTATCCCCACATTTTATTTGTTTACATAGCCATTCTTTAAACAAATTAATCTTTTTTGTGGATATGCTGATTCTGAGGATACAGGTGTGAAAAAACAATAGTCCCTGTATTCATATTTGGGGATTAAATCAAATGTTAATATAATCAAAGCTCAATGCCTGGCACATAGAAACTTTTCAGTAAATTATTGCTGCTGTTATGATTAGTGTATGAATGTATTATGTGTATGTATGTGCTTATTTATGATCATTATTTTTTATTGATTAAAGAGTGGGGGAGAGAGAGAAACATTGATGTGAGAGAGAAACATCAATGGGTTGCCTCTCGAATGTGCCCTGATCAGGGATCAAATCCTCAACCTGGGTATATGCCCTGATGGGGAATCAAACCCGCCATTTTTTGGTGTACAGGTCAACACTCTGGCCAAGTGAGCCACACCGGCTAGGGCAGTGGTTGGCAAACTCATTAGTCAACAGAGTTGCAAACTGGGCTAGAGCTATATGATAATTCTGAGCAATAGAAAATTCCTTTTGAAAATATATAGCACCTTGCTGTAGATAGTGTAGTGTAGAAGTTAGGAGTATAAGCCATAGCGTGAAGGTATGCTATTTCACCATATATGGTAGCCTGGACCCCAGATCCTTTTCTGTAAAATCAAGGGTATTGTGAGATCCACGTGAGACAGTGTATAAGGCTGCTCCGTACATATTAAATACTATTTAAATGTCAATGTTGTCATTAATAAACCAATCAATACATTTTCTTCTCACACTTCTTGTCCTCTTCTCTCCTACTTTTAGAAAGATTGTTACACATTAAACCTAGATTCCAGCATCCAAAGGCATCAGTGGACACTGAGATGCTTATCTCACATCCAAGATGTAAGAGAACACACATACAGTGGTACCTCGAGATACGAGTTTAATTCGTTCTGTAACCTTGAGGTGCGGTAAACTGGTGGGTCGTGTGCAGCTGGCCGATCCGAGCGATTACTCCTATCTCAAATGTTGCTCGTATTTCAAAGCAAAAATGGCTCGCTCGATGGCTTGTATCTCAAAAACCTCGTATGTTAGGGCATTCGTATCTCGAGGTACCACTGTATTTATTTCAAGGCAGGCCACACATAGGTTATAACTTAGAGGTATGAGTAAGCCAATGCAATCAGATAAATCAAATTCAGGAAGAGTTGGGATAGACACTATTGAAGGCAAGTAGACACAGATGCCAGAAAGGCTAGAGGGAGGTTGAAAAGATTTAGGGTAACATTGGGTCAAGAAATTCCTCGTCAGCTGATTATTTGGGCACCTGTTTGTTACCCAACAGGGTGGGATAAAGGGAATTTAAGTGATGGCACGTTCCATTGTATTGCATTCTTCAGCTAGGCAATGCTAGAATTAGGCAGTGATGATTCCTACTATGAGAGTGATTGCAATGAGATACAGCTTAACAGTTGCATCTGAAAGGAATTTTGAGGATGAAATTTGTTGACTGGTTGAGTGTAGGTGGAGAGAAAGAAGTCCCAGATGACTTCAAAGTGGGGCTACCATAGGGTTACAAGAAGGATGGGTGGCCGAGATGGGTTTGGCTCAGTGGATAGAGCATCGGCTTTCGGACTGAAAGGTCCCAGGTTTGATTCTGGCCTGGGGCATGTACCTTGGTTGCGGGCACATCTCCAGTGGGGGGCATGCAGGAGGCGGCTGATTGATGTCTCTTTCTCATCGATGTTTCTGACTTTCTATCCCTCTCCCTCTCTGTAAAAAATCAATAAAATATATTTAAGAAAAAAAAAGAAAAGAAAGAGTGATGGATGCGTTAACCAGAGTGCAGATGGGAAAAACAACTGGTGTGTCCAGTTTTAGACTTTGTATTTCCAGTGACAACATCACATTCACTTGAGATGTCTTTTGAGCCCAAACCATCACGATGCAGTTTTTGCAGGGATAACTGCATTTAAGTTAAGAAAATAACTCAACTGTGTAAGTCTTGGATGTGAGTGATCTCCTTGACGGTTAACTTAGCAGTTTTTGTTGTCACAGACAGAATTAATTATGTACCAACTAGGTACCCTGCTGATCAAAGAGTGGATGCCAGGGCAGGCTGCATTAATATAAGGATAGTCATCTGCCTGAGGGAGATTTACGGAGACAAGGCAGCATGTTTTCTTACAAAACTTATAGAGTGACCCGGATGGTGAGGGATATGCAAATTATATCCAGAGGAAATTGGTTAAGGAAGAATGGAACACATTTAGGGGAAATATAATAGCAATCTTCAACATTTTAAAAGTCTGTTATATGGGGGATGAAACGGTTTTTATGATTGCTGTGGGGAAAATTGGGTAGACGTGTCAGAGAGCCTAAAATAGAAAAATAAATAAAAATGTCTAGCAAAATAAAAAAGCTACCCATTATTGTGTCACGAGGAAGATATATAATTGTCCATTTGCATTTGATATGATACACTAGATGACTTCTAAAAGTTCATTTTTCTCTGGGTTATGTGTCCATGAAAAACTATTTAGCAGCAATGGTATACAGTGGTACCTCGAGATACGAGTTTAATTCTGGTAACCTTGAGGCGTGGGAAACTATGAGACGCTCGAGTCGCGGTAAACTGGTGGGTCGTGTGCAGCCGGCCAATCCAAGCGATGACTCCTATCTCAAATGTTGCTCGTATTTCAAAGCAAAAATTGCTCGCTTGACGGCTCGTATCTCAAAAATCTCGTATGTTAGGGCACTCGTATCTTGAGGTACCCCTGTATTTCAATCTGTAGCAATATGCCACATTCAAGGAATAGAAGAGTTACACTCTGAAAACACCAGCAGAACTCCATTCTGTAAACACTTATGGAAATAATGTAAGTTTTAAATTTACCCAGACTGTTGTCTCTCATGTGACTAAAGTCTTCCCTTGGGGGCTGCCCATAACCATAGAGAGTGTTCCTAATGCGACACTGTCGTGCTCCTTCTGGGTGCTTGCTATTTCTGGAAGACTTTTGGGTAAAACACCATTGAGAGTAGCCTGCAAACATCGCCTCCTCAGAGAGGTCTTCCCTAATGACAGCCCCCGGCTACTTTCCATTCCATTATCCTCTTTTCTTTCCTTGATTCGCGGCACTTAGCAGTAACAGAAATGATTTGTGTGCTTATTTCCGGTCTGTCTCATTTCCCAATGTATAATCAGCACTGTGAGAGAGGGAATTTTATGTGTCTCTTTTGACTGTAGCATGTAGAGTAGTACCAGGTACACAGTACACATATGACAAACATGACTCAAGTAATGGAACATTCAGATTGGATCTTGAGGTATTTCTCCAAGGCAACTCTTTTTTTTTTTTTTTTTTTTGCTAAGTGTTTCTGGACCTTTCTGTATAGTTTATGTGATCTATGCCAGAGCTCTGACATATTTGCCATGGTGAGAGAGGATCACCGCCTTATCTTTATGACTTCGAAGGTCATCAGTGAATCTTTTTTTTTTAGTGATTTTATTCCATCAATAATCATCCCTGTTCCATTGACTTCATCTTTGTTTTAACTTTGAAATCCTTTAAATATGGAGGTTATCATTTGAACCCTCTTCATCACCTAATGTCATATTCTTGGTGGTGGTGCTCAGAATTTCACACGGTAGCCTTTTCTAGCCAAAGAGCCATATACAGTGGTACCTCGAGATACGAGTTTAATTCGTTCCGGAACCTTGAGGTGTGGGAAACTATGAGATGCTCAAGTCGCAGTAAACTGGTGGGTCATGTGCAGCCGGCAGATCCGTACGATTATTCCTATCTCAAATGTTGCTCGTATTTCAAAGCAAAAATAACTCACTCGATGGCTCGTATGTTAGGGCACTCGTATCTCCAGGTACCACTGTAGTTAACTAGAGGCCCAGTGCATGAAATTCATGCACGGGGGTGGGAGGCAGGGGTGAGTTCCTCAGCCCGGCCTGCACCCTCTCACAGTCTGGGAGCCCCCGGGGGATGTCTGACTGTCGGCTTAGGCCAGCTTCCTCGCCAGCCGTGAGCCCAGCTTCTGGATGAAGGGCACTCCTCTGTGGGAGTACACTGACCACCAGGGGGTGGCTGCTGCATTGAGTGTCTGCCCCCTGGCGGTCAGTGTGTGTTATGGTGACCGGTCATTCTACCGTTCGGTTGATTTGCATATTAGCCTCTTATTATATAGGATGTGTCACCCAGAGAAGTGCTTTTTCTTGGGTTATCTACTTTATATCATCTTGGGAGCTAACTGTTGCCTGTCAGCTATCCTAGTACAGTGGTACCTCGAGATACGAGTTTAATTTTTTCCGTAACCTTGAGGCGTGAGAAACTATGAGACTCTCGAGTCACGGTAAACTGGTGGGTCGTGTGCAGCCGGCCGGTCCGGGTGATTACTCCTATCTCAAGTGTTGCTCGTATTTCAAAGCAAAAATCGCTCACTCGACAGCTCGTACCTCAAAAATCTTGTATGTTAGGGTGCTCGTATCTCAAGGTATCACTGTATATTTCCCAAGATTGATCTCCAAAATGACATTTCATCAAACTTCTTACACCTCCTCCTCTCAGCAAATTTTGGTTCCCATTTCATCGAAAAACAAACACTGTCAGTCAGGAGCTCCCTCATCTTTCCACCACCAAATCGATCCAATGTTCTGATGATCTGCACACACCTTTTCTTTACCTTCCTTCTCACCCCCAGATGAAAAGGTCCTACTTGCACTTTGGATCCAATCTTCTTAAAATCTAAAGGATTTTGATTTCTGCAATTATCCCTCTCTTTGTATTAGTAGCTACTCCTTCTCTGCGGGTTTCTATCCATCAGCATGTAACAACATGAAGTGTATGTTATTTTAGGGAAAAACAAGCCCTCCAGCTGCCTGTAATTCTCCAGTGTCCCTTTATAGAAAAGGTTCTTCAAGTAATTGTCTGCTTCTCACATTTTCTTGACAGCGCCTCTCAAACAGAGTTTCCTTTCCCACACTTCACTCCCGGAGTCAAGGTCACTATTGATGTTCACATGGCTCATTCCAAGGGTTATTTCTTTGCCTTTTTTTTTTACTACTTCCTTTTTCTCCAGGATTTGATCCATAGTTACCTCCTTAAAATAGCTGCCTTTTCTTTTCTCTTGGTTTCTGTGACACTATATATCTTGGAGGGCCCGAGTCATAGATTTTTGTAATTGATTGAGGCTATACCATCAGGGGAAACCCATAGGGGTGTACAGAACGCACAGCAGAACAGAGCAGGAGAAGGATCTAGGGACAAAGATGTCACCCAAGCCATCCTCCTCTCCCGGCTGGCCCCCTGCAGTCATGCCTTTGTTATCCCTTGTGCTCACCTCTTTTTTTTATATATATATTTTATTGATTTTTTACAGAGAGGAAGGGAGAGAGATAGAAAGTCAGAAACATCGATGAGAGAGAGACATCCATCAGCTGCCTCCTGAACGCCCCACAGTGGAGATGTGCCCGCAAGCAAGGTACATGCCCCCGACCGGAATCGAACCTGGGACCCTTCAGTCCGCAAGCCGACGCTCCATCCACTGAGCCAAACCGGTCTCGGTGTAGTATGACGGGAGGACCTCAGCTCTTTGGCAATCTTTCTGACTTCAGGGAATTGAAAAGATTGATTTTCTTTCATGGTTTTGAGTGTCTAGGTCACAATGCTAAGATATTCTTGAGCTGTTCAAGTGAGTTATAAATGCGCCATTAACTGCATGTTTTAAATACCCTTGGAATGGTTTGTGATACAATTTTAATGAAGTGCTTTAATTGGAAATTAACGTGTGCCTTGATGAGCAGGAAGTGTTTGAACACGAACTAAATGAACTTTATTTATACACATCATTTTAGATCTGTTGTGAAATAATTGTGTGTGATCATGCTGAAGTTTTCTTAGGTTAGTTGGTTCTCGGCAAAGGTACTTCATTATTTCTTTTCTTCTCGTTTGAAGGTGGATACTGTATGAGCCCATTAAATCTCTTTATGTTTGCAGCTGACAGCCCTGAATCTGGGAAACAACGTTTTAGAAGAAGTTCCAGAAGAGATGAAATACCTCACATCCCTGAAGAAGCTCCATTTATTTGGAAATAGGATTAGCAGATTTGCATCCGGGGCTTGTGGTAAGTTAGTCAAAGAAAAGCAGTATTATAGTCTCAAACTTAATCCCCTTATACTTAACAATTTAGAACTAAAGGAAAAAAGAACTTATACATGTTTTGCTTTTGGGGGAGAGATATTTACCTGTTACTCTCGAAATTATGACATTTTGGGCACTATTTTTTTTAGCTATTATACTACATTTCTTTAGATAGACCTAAGCAAGCATTAGTGTAGTGAATTTTTGTGTCTGTTTATACTCTTGAATCCATGAGCCCTTTCTTTGTGCCAGAGTGAAAACTAGTGGAAAATCAAATCAAGGAAAGCTTTCCACAGCTCTCCTTTTCCTTTCTACTTTTTATTTTGTCTAAGATACTAAGTCACAGTCTTTGATCAAGATGATAGGGTTAGCCCTGGCAGGTGTGGCTCAGGGGTTATAGAGTGTTGGCCTGTGTACCAATGGGTGTTGGGTTCAATTCCCAGTCAGAGGCATGTACCAGGGTTGCAGGTTCGATCCCCAGCCTCTGTTAGGGTACGTGAGAGAGGCAACCAATCTAATCTATGTGTCTCTCTCATATCAATCTCTCTCTCCATCTCTCTCTCTCTTCCTTTCTCTCTAAAATCAATAAAAACATATCCTCAGGTGAAGGTTAAAAAAACTGTGAGAAATACTTATCAATGTTTACTCACATTATATAAACAAAACCACATATTCAGCATTCTATTACAGTTTTCTTAGGAAGAAGACAGTTCACATAAGAAAAAAATCAGAGAATGGAAACAAGTAAATAATATCTTATTAGCTATACTGAGGGAATAAATTTAAGTAATATATATGTATATTTATATATAAATTGTATATATATATACAATTTATATATATATATATATATATGTATATATATATATATATATATATATATATATATATATATAATTTAATGCTAATTTAGATTTCTGTAAGGAATTTTTTTCCCATGTTTGCCTTTAAATGAGGTTTATAAAATATATGTAATCTGTGTACACTGCTCCTAAATGTCTTTAGTTCCTGTATGTCTTAATTTTGGGCTGTTGAACTTTGAAAATCCTGTGTGATTGACATAAATTATGGTCTCCATCAGATCATGATTATCTAACTGCATTGTTCAGCTTGTATTATATGACCTAGTCTGTCCCCTGACCAGAACATACTGAACCAGGCTTACATGTGTCCTATGCTGGGCCAGTCATACACTCTTTGCTAGGGGTTGTGATGAAATCTAAAACAATTTAATTGGCTTGAGTAATCATTAGATAGTAGTTGTAAATGGGTGGCTCATGAGCTGAATCTGGGTCACAGAGAGGTTGGTTCTGTTTTGTCTGTGTTTTTCTTTTCATTCTTGCTTGCTTTCCTCTTTTTTCCTCTTCTTTTCTTTTCCTTTCATTTTTCTTTCCTTCCTTTTTTCTTTCTTCCTTTTTTTTTTTTTTTTTTGCACTCCAGGGCATTTATTTATTTAAATTTATCTTTATTGTTGAAAGCATTACATCTAAGTTTCAATTTAGTGCCAAGATTTGCAGATCAAGAGAATTCATATAAAGGCTAGATTTCTGGACCTTTCTGTCTGTTTTGTGTTTTTTTTTTAATATATTTTATTGATTTTTCACAAAGAGGAAGGGAGAGGGATAGCAAGTTAGAAACATCGATGAGAGAGAGACATCGATCAGTTGCCTCCTGCATGCCCCTTACTGGGGATGTGCCCGCAACCAAGGTACATGCCCTTGACCGGAATCGAACCTGGAACCCTTCAGTCTGCAGGCCGATGCTCTATCCACTGAGCCAAACCGGTTTGGCCACCTTTTTTTTTTTTTTTTAAGCAATTTTAAGAATCTATCCGTTACAAGCTACCCCAAAGCCATGGGCAAAACCAGAAATCAGGAAGAAAACCAAATTATGCAGAGAAATGGTTTAAAAAATTATAGCTAACATATATATATCTAAAGTGTCTAACATTATTTTCTCACAGATGGCTTGAAAAATTTGACCCTACTGAATCTGAACAACAATCAGCTCACATACCTTCCTAAAGAAGTCGGCAGGTAATTTTGTTGGTAGTGACATTTAGTGTACTCCCTACCCCTTTACTCTCCCCCACCCCCCAACCCATCGGGGCCCTCTGAAAACCTTATGCCGAGCTTTAAGTCTTTGCGGGACATCTGACTAACTGAGACAAGCCACCATTTTTAAGCAGACGATTCCTTAAACACTGCAGCAAAATGAGAAACAGCATGGCTTGGTGGTCTAAGTGACACATACCGTTCTAAAGTGTTATTAAACTCCCAGCTCTGTAGTTCTTAGAGGTCGCTCCACTACAGAATTAGTGATAGAACATTTTATTTCATTTTGAGTATTGTAAATCATTTTCCAATGGATAGAAAAGGTATCACGGCAGTCTATTTCAATACACTTGCCAATACAGTGGTACCTCGAGAAACGAGTTTAATTCGTTCCGTAACCTTGAGGCGTGGGAAACTATGAGACGCTCGAGTTGCGGTAAACTGGTGGGTCGTGTGCAGCCGGCCGATCCGCGTGATTACTCGTATCTCAACTGTTGCTCGTATTTCAAAGCAAAAATCGCTCGCTCGATGGCTCGTATCTCAAAAATCTCATATGTTAGGGCACTCGTATCTCCAGGTACCACGTGTGGTTACCACTCTTTTCTCTCTTTATGTCAGTGTCTACTAGACCTGTATGTGCATGGGAGGGACCAATTTGTGTAAATGGGTCTGCTCTATTGAGCTTAGATATGTATACATGTAACATATTAATAATAATAATAAAAAGAATAGAAACGTAAAAAAAAAAAAAGAAATGCGGGCAGATCTGTGGTTAGACCAAGGCTCCCTGAGGTCTGTTTCTACCTGTCAGCTACACTGCCCCCTACCTGAGCTTTCCCGGACTTTCTCCAGAACCTTCCGAAGAGAATCTGTAGGATGGACCCAGGCTAGCCTTGCATGGCCAATAGACCCCTCTGTGGAGATCACACAGTTAGGCACCCAAAGAGGGAAATTAATCTGTTTCAAAGCCAAACTTCCCAGTCTCTATTTATTTAAAAAATAACATTAATAAAGTTTCCACTACCTCTTTCTTGTTTAAAAATGTGTTTTTATTTGTTTCATAGAGTAAGGGCAAGGGAGAGATAGAAACATCAATGATGAGAGGGAATTGTGGGCTGGCTGCCTCCTGTACTCCCCACACTGGGGATTGAGCCCACAACCCCCAGGCATGTGCCCTGGTTCATAGGTCAGTGCTCAACCAAGAGCCAAATAAGCTGGGCAAGTGTTGCAATTTCCTGCTTTGTTCTGTCTGTAACTCATTCTATCCATAATTTCGTGTCTTCCTTCCTTCCTTCCTTCCTTCCTTCCTTCCTTCCTTCCTTCCTTCCTTCCTTTTCTTCTTCTTCTTCTTCTTCTTCTTCTTCTTCTTCTTC
>PVJN01026888.1:11501-28715 GCA_004026805.1 Lasiurus borealis | reverse complement strand
TACAAAAAATCGATATAATCACCATTCAGGCAAACATCAACAAAAGGACATAGAGAAAAACAACTTTTTGGATAGTGAAGACAAGAAGAGAGAGGTTTGTATGGACTTGGAGTAGGGGATTTGAAATTAGATGTATAAGTGGGGTGAAATTTTAACCAGGTAAAGAGAAAGAATAGAGAGAATCTAAAATTGAAAAAGGAAAGGAGAAACAAGACAACAACATGGGGAAAGTTAGGAGGAAAGTGTTGGCATAAAGCTAGAGTTGAGATAGAGTAAAATTATGCTAAAGGAACAATGAAAATAGAATGTAGAACTCTAATCCCAAAGTAAAATAAAGGGAAAACAAAATGACACTTGTTTTTTTCCAAAAAGGTAAAATAGTAGTTGTAATAATACTAGTTGAAAACAAAAATGTAATAATTAAAAAGGTAAAATGAATTGAGGAGGAAAGAAAAAAAATAGTTTTTTTTAATTAAAATGTGCAAAAATGAAAATAAAATAAAATAAATTTTAAAAAAAGAAAAAGAAAAAAAAGTAGAATGGTCATTCACTTCCACTATTGTTCTGCTTGGCATTCCTGTTTCCCAGTAGGGAGGCTATTGCAGTTCCCTGTGTTCCACTAATGACATGTGTCTTAATCTCTTTATTCTTTTGTGGTTATGTGAGAGTGAATTTGTATGTCATCCACTGGGTGGCAGTGTTTTGGAATTGACCTCTGAGACTAAGCACAGGACCTTTCTAGGCTGTGCTCAGATCCTGCTACTCTGTGGTTCTCAAAAGCGGTTTGTGGGGATTTTGCAGCCGAAACACTGTAGTAATTCCCAGGCTGTCCTGCTGCCTCAGATCAAAAGGAGTTGTTTTCTAGAGCTCCCCTCTGTCAACAGCTCCGAGAGTTTGCTTCCACACTTAGGGATCTCGCCCTGCCCCACCTCTGAGGACCTCTCCAAAAGCAGCTTTCCTGCAGTCCGGTTCCCACAGTCTGCACGTCTCTGTTCTGCAAGACAGGAGACCTCACCTTATCCCAGGTGAAATCTGACCTTTCTGTGTGCCATGTGGATCTCCTCTGAGTCTGTGTGTCTGTGCCCATTGGAGAGCAGTGTTCTGAGTCCCCAGGCTGTTCGGTGAGTGCTTCAGCTGCAGCTTCAGACTGCCACAGACATCCACCTCCCTCTGCAAGATGGCGCAGTCTCCGTGTTTGTGCTGGTGGCTCCGGCAGACAAAAACCCCGAGGGGCTGCCTAGTCAGGAGAGCCCCGTCCAGCAGTCCCCCACCTTCTCCTTGAGGCTAACTTACTCTTAACTTTCCAAAAAACACTCCCAGTGTGACTCTCAGCTGCTCTCCCTCCCTCTGCCCAGTGACAAAGCTCCAGATGTGTCTGTCTATTCCGCCACCATTTTGACTCTCTCCCCCAAGAGAGACTCTTGACAAAGAAATGGCTTCCTTCAGTATCTCAATCCTACTGAACTCAAGGTGAGATATAAATAGCAGAAATAATAATCATTTCCTACATTTCTTCATTTATATATTATTATAGCTTATTGTTATGCAAATGTGTTCCCTCCTGTGTCATGTCAATGAACATATAAAAATAATTTCCAATATGAAGATATTGATAACAATTTCAAACAATACTTTTATTAATGAAGAGAATACATTCCGAATTCTCAGCAAATGACTTCTTCTACTTTGCAGAGAAACCAAAGCCTGCCAAAACCAAACCTACACCCAATTGTTTCTGCTTTCCATCCATTAAAACAGAAAAGGACTCCCCCACATTTTCTCTGTCCCAACTCTATTTCCTGAGAAACCACACCATTGGTGGTTCCATCATCTTTTATATCTTTAAACTCTTTCTCTTAAATAGCTTATTTGAATATACTCCAGGCTCTCCTATCCCAACTCATCAGATACTGGTCCTCTTACCACTGCCTGAAACTGCTCCAGCCAAGTTTGCTAACCATCTCCAGTATTCAGTGGGCCAGTGGTACTTTATCAGATTCTGATTTAGAAGGATGATGATGGGGTCATGTGATCTGTAGTTTGCAGAAGCTTGCCCCTAGGTTATTACAGTGCACAGTTTTTGTTAAGACTGTTGCACAGAGTGTCAGTTCTTTCCTTTCTGAATCTCAGTACTTTTTTACCTAGTTGATCCCTACTCTATCCATCTTGAAATATTTTCTTTCCCTGTCCTAATTAACTTTTTACCTACCTATCTGTCTCTGTTATGGGGTCCTCTTCTTCTATCTCTAGGTGCTCAGCCCTAAGATTTCTCTTCTCCCAGTGAACTCTACTCTCCCATTTCCATAGCCTCATTGGTAGTTAGGGTTCTTAACATAGGATCCATGTTTAGCCATCAGGGAATCCAGTATTCTCTATACATATATGTTATTTTTTCTGGGGAGAGGTTTTTCAGATTCTTCTAGATTATCAAAGCATGACCTTCTTATTGCTAATCCACCCAAAAAAGGTTAAGAGCCCTTCATCTACTTGTAGGTCTACCAGATTTCTTTCCCCACATTTCAGCCAGTATCCCAACTGTTTGCTGGACATCTTCAATTGTATGAATGACACACACTTAAAATATGGTCAAATCTGAGCTTATCTTTCTGTCCCCCTCAGTACAAAATAAACACAAACAAAAAACAACCTAACCCTCCTCTCTACATTCCCTATCTTTGCCAAGGACCCACCATTCATCCAATTGCTCAAGACAGGACTTAGTCATGTCTCCACTCTAAAGTAAATCTGACCCTCTTCTTATTCAAGCACCGACATGATTTTCTAATACTCTTAAAATAAGCTCTGAACTCTTCAACCTTTCTCCACAGCTGTTACCTTGCTAATCTCTCCACCTTCAGGACCTGCCGCTTCCTCCCCACCTCCTCACCACCTTGCCCTCTAAACACTATCCATACTGAACTTCTGCTGCCACAGACCCTTCGTATTCAGATTTCCTTTCTATGGAAACTGTGATAAGATGCATTTGTGTTGTTTTAAACTGCAGAGTTTGTAGTAATTTTAACACAACAATTAAAAATTAGCACAGTAAGCTTAAGTCCAGATCTTCTAATATGTGATGGAAGATAATTTGACTTTTGGTGGTAGGCACAGAGTGCAATCTACAGATCTTGTAACATAGAAATCTACACCTGAAATCTATATGATTCTATGAATCAATGTTATCCCAATAAATGCAATAAAAATATGTAAATCAATAAAAAGACCTGAGATATATCATTTTATATATTTAAGTAAGACTTGCAATGTAAACCCTCAAATAATAAAGTTAGAGAAAATATATGCTTGGCAAGTAAAATTTCTCAATTTTTGTCTTAGAACATAATTTTACTCAAAATCCACAATATTACCTCCTCCTCATCAAGGATCTAAGTCATAGACTTCAAATATTAGTGCAGAAGAGACCAAAAAAAAAAAAAATTACTCATTTCCTTTACAGTCCCCTTTGTTTTATTTCAACACCATCCAAACCTATGCAGCTGATACAGAGGCAACTATTATAAAAAAGATTGCCTATGACTGTCCAGCTGGTGTGACTCAGTAGATGAGCATTGTCCCTTGCACCAAGAGGTCATGGTTCAATTCCTGGTCAGGCCATATCCCTGAGTTGCAGGCCCCAATAGGGGATATGCAGGAGGCAGCTGATCAATGATTCTCTCTATCATTGATGTTTCTATCCCTCCCTATTCTCTTTCTCTAAAAATCAATAAAAACATACTTTTAAACATGATTGCCTGTGACAAATTTTTCTGTTAGCAATGCCTTCTGCTCTGGCACTTCAGGATTTACTTTTCCTGCTTAGGGTAATAATTGTCTCTTCTCCAGGAGAATAAGCCTACATTATTGCTATAGTATCACATTTTATGTATCAAATTCTCAACAACTAAAGCATATTTAATCAAGCTAACACAAATGGGATGAACAGCTACGACCAGAAGTCAGCACCAGTGAGAGTAAGTGCTTTATTTGTATTGTTCACCATTACATTCTGATGGGAACAAATGACCTTTATTAAATGAATGAGTGAATCTAATGTGCCAAGATGAAGGGAGAATAATGTCACTGGATAAATACGGAATGCACTGATACATTCCAGGCACCAGGTTATACTTTTGGGATATAGATGCTCTTCCTCATAAATAGCTCACACTGAAATATGGTACCATTCACAAAGGCAGACAGTCCTCAAATGCTCTTTCTAGAATTGGAGACAGCATCACTTTTTTTTTTCTGTGTCTCTGCAAGACTCCAATCATCTGAATCCCCAAATTACTATAAGCTAGAGCTTAATAAACTTTTCCCCTATCCTATCTAATAAAAAAGTAATAATGCAAATAAATCATCACTCTGCTACACCCACCAGCCATGCCCACAAGCCAATCAGGAGCAAGTATACAAATTAACCCCAACCAAGATGGTTGTAGCCATGGAGTGAACAGGAGGGAAGCTTGGGTTTACCCAGCAATGGAGGAAGCCAAGCTTTCTTTTTTTTTTTTTTAAAATATTTATTATTC
Source organism: Lasiurus borealis (assembly GCA_004026805.1). NCBI lineage: Eukaryota > Metazoa > Chordata > Mammalia > Chiroptera > Vespertilionidae > Lasiurus > Lasiurus borealis. Next base: position 24,183 of record PVJN01026888.1, on the reverse strand, counting down.
AGATTACTACATTTGTTTTTCTTTTTTCCCCTCCATAGCACCCCACCAGCCAGCTCCCACCCTTCTCTCTTCCCTTTCCTCCTTCCCATTGACCTCATCAATAGGTGTATGATTTTTGTCCAGTCTCTCCCTGTACACCCCTCACCCCTTTACCCTGAGAATTGTCAGTCAACTCCCTTTCTGTGCTCCTGATTCTATTATATTCACCAGTTTATTCTGTTGATCAAAATTTTAATTCACTAATTTTTAGATTTACTAGTGGATAGATATGTATTTGTTGTTCATAATTTTTTGGCTTTTACCTTTTTCTTTTTCCTCTTCTAAAAGAGTACCTTTCAGCATTTCATATAATACTGGTTTGGAGTTGATGAACTCCTTTAGATTTTTCTTCTCTGTGAAGTTCTTTATCTGCCCTTCAATTCTGAATGATAGTGTTGCTGGATAGAGTATTCTTGGTTGTAGGTTCTTGCTGTTCATCAATAAATATTTCTTGCCACTCCCATCTGGCCTGCATCATTTCTGTTGAGAAATCAGCTGAGAGTCGTATGGGTGCTCCCTTGTAGGTAATGAACTGTTTTTCTCTTGCTGCTTTTAATATTCTCTCTTTGTCTTTTGCTCTTGGTATTTTAATGATGATGTGTCTTGGTGGGGTCCTCTTTGGATTCCTTTTATATGGGGTTCTGTGTGCTTCCTGGACTTGTAAGTCTATTTCTTTTATCAGATGTGGGAAGTTTTCAATTATTATTTCTTTCAATAGGTTTTCAGTATCTTGCTCTCTCTTCTTCTGGCACCCCCACAATTCTGACGTTGGTATGCTTGAAGCTGTCCCAGAGGCTCCTTACATTATCTTCACATTTTTGGATTCTTTTCTCTTCTTGCTTTTCCAGTTGAGTGTTTTCTGTTTCTTTAGATTTCAAATTTTTGACTTGATTCTTGCCTTTCTCTAGTCTGTTGTTAGGACTCTGTATAATAGTTTTTATTTCAGTCAGTGTATGTTTAATTTCTAGTTGGTCCTTTTTCATCTCTAGTTGGACCTTTTCCATCTCTGGTTGAATCTTTTGCATCTCTAGTTGGTCCTTTTTCATCTCCTCTTGGCTGTGGCTAACTTTATCCAACTTTTCTGGGATATTCTTGAAAAACCTTATAAGCGTGGTTTTGAACTCTATATCCAGTCACTTATTTTCCTCCATTTCTTTTGTTTGTGATCCCTTCCCTTGTCTCGGCATTTTCACTATGCCAGGAGAACTTCTGTGTTGGATTCAGCCTTATGATAGCAGACTTGCAAAACCACAGAAGCCTCTCTTTTGAGCTTGGGATGGGTGGAGTCTCAGGGCTTAAGGGACCACCTTGCCTTCCAGTCGTCCCCACCCTCTATGGCCCCTGAGTCTCACGTGACTGGAGTGGTCCTTGTGTGCGCATGCCCGCAGTGCCTCTAGACAGCTGCCTTTCTGGCTACCCTGCCCTCCAGGACCACACGTGTTTAGGTCACAAGGGTTTCATCTAAAACTGGGGCTTAGTGGAGTCAGAAGTGGCACAGTTTGGAGGGTCTGTCTCCCACCCACTCTCGAAAGCCAGCAGCACAATCAGCAATCTGTCCTCTGCGCAGTCCCGTGTGCACCACCAGCCCTCTGATCTTTTGCGACTCCCCTAAATTTCTGTGCACATCTGCCTTTCACAGTCCAAACTCCCCTGTATGAGTTTCGGCTGGATCTGGGGTTTAGTGTTGTAAGATAAGGGGTTCAATGCCTTTGAGAGTCTCCACTTCCCTCCTGCCAGAGAAAACTACCTCAGCTTTTTGCAGCTCCTCTGAGTCTCTGTGAGCCCCTCTCTTTCCCTCTAGTTGTAGAACTTCCACTCAGCCAGCTTTCCTGTGGTTCTGGATGATGTCCATTCTGTCTTTTAGTTGTAGTTTTGAAGTTGTTGTGCGAGGCAGCAGTGTAGGTGTTTATCTATTCCACCATTGGATTCCCATCTGGAAGCCAAGCTTTACACACACCCTGGCATTCCCAGGCCTCCACTCAAGGCTACAAAGTTTCAATTATGGAAGATAAATAAATTCTAACAGAAGTGGCTGCCACCACAGAGCAAGCAGGAGGCTTGGCTCCGCTCCAGGCTACAAAGTTTCAATTGTAGAAGATAAATGAACCCCAGATGCCAGGGTCTCCCCTTGGGTCACTGGAGGGTGTGGCCGGCCTGCAAATCACCACAGGCCCGTCGCCCCAAGGAAACTCCCACCCTGATCCGGGACACTCTTCAGGGCAAACCAGCTGGTCCTCACCCATGCACCAGGCCTCTATCCTATCTAATAAAAGAGTAATATGCAGATTGACCATCACTCCAACATACAAGATGGCCCCATCCATGTGGACATAAGATGGCCAGCAGGGGAAGAAGTTGGGAGAGACCAGGCTTTCAAGGGAGGGCAGTTGGGGGAAATCAAGCCTGGAAGGGATGGCAGTTAGGGGTGACCAGGTCAGCAGAAGAGGGAAGTTGGGGGTGACCAGGCCTGCAGGGGAGGGCAGTTAGGGACAAACAGGCTGGCAGGGGAGCAGGTAGGTAAGCATCAATCAGGCTTGCAAGGGAGTGGTTAGGGGATGATCAGGCTGGCAGGCAGAAGCAGTTAGGGGCCATCAGGAGGCAGGTAGGCGAGCAGTTGGGAGCCAGCAGTCTTGGATTGTGAAAGGGATGTCCAATTGCCTGTTTAGGCCCGATGGGTCCCAGATTGGAGAGATTGCAGGCTAGGCTGAGGGACTCCTTCCACCCACCCTCCACCCCCTCGTCACCCCCTGTGCATGAATTTCATGTACCAGGTCTCTAATTGAATCATAATGATGGCTAACCTCTCAGCCCCAGATAGATGTATCTTCTGTCCTGCAGCCTCCCTCACCAAGATAATTTTGCACATTAGGCTCTGTGACTTAAAGCATCGTACCTCTGGCCCTCATTTCTTCATCAATTAGAGCTCCTTGGTTGTAAGCATAGAAATAGTTTCTAATTTACACATAAAATGAATCCTTTGAAAATATATGAGTAGCTCACAGAAGGGCTAGAAAGCCACATTTAGGAAAAGAGGAACCAGGTAAAGCTGCAGAGATAGAAGGAATTACTTAGCATTCTTAAAAGAACACCACCAGTGGTAGAAATGAGCTACCTCTCTACCCCATTCATATATTAATTCACTCAGTGTATAAGGATAGTGAGTTTCATTGGCCTAGCTCAGTGGTCGGCAAACCTCAGCTCATAAGCCACATGTGGCTCTTTGGCCCCTTGAGTGTGGCTCTTCCACAAAATACCAAGTGCGGGTGTGCATATACAGTGCAATTGAAACTTTGTGGCTCATGCACAGAAGTCGGTTTTCGGCCTGGACAAGTCTATTTTGAAGAAGTGGCATTAGAACACTCATGGAGCCAAAGAGCCACATGTGGCTCGCGAGCTGCCATTGCCAACCACTGGCCTAGCTAATAAACAGAGAAAGGCATCTAATTGTACTGATCTGCTAAAATTGCCCACAGTTGGGGGAAAGAAATTCTCAAAGGAAATCAGGATGCTGGTAACATAAAAAGGAGAAATGAGTGCTGGGTGGGCAAAACAAAAACAGAGCAACCACATTTAAAAAAAAAATGCTATGCCATTTCCTTAGGACATTTTTAGACCCAACTATAGGAGCCACCTCCTGCTGCTTCCAACACCTATACACACCCCCAGTTTGATGGATAAATCCAAAGAGCCTGATGTGCAATAATTGTATTCTATGCAAGAAAATATGGCACATAATAGCCATACCTTAGAAATAAATGGATTGGAAAACATCTCAGGTTATCACTACTGAGCTCGAAGACCTTGAGCAAGTATTTCTAGAAATGTCACAACCCAGAGGACATTATCTACATATACTAGCTTAAGGATGACACATGAGCTGAAAAAAATGGCGGCAGAATAGACGGACATGTCCAGAGCCTTGTCGTTGAGCAGACAGAGAAAACAGCTGAGGGTCGCACTGGGGGTGTTTGTTGGCAAGTTAAAGGACAGTGGTCCTTCAGGAGAAGGTGGGAGACTGTTGGACGGGTCTCCATTGACCAGGTAGCCCCATTGCCACAGGGTTTACTCCCCCGGAGCCACCAGGGCGAATGTGGAGACCACGCCATCTTGCAAGGAAAAGTGGATGTTTACGGCAGCCTGAAAAGCTACAGCTGCGGAACCCACCGAAAACCCCGGGGACTCAGAACACGGCTCCCTAAACAGCTCAAACACTTGGATTCAGAGGAGCTCTACACGCCACATGGAAAGGTCAGATTTCACCTGGGATAAGGTGAGGTCTCTGGTCCCACAGAACAGAGAGACGCACGCACTATGGGAACTGGACCAGGGGAAAGATGCACCTACAGAAATCCGTGGATGTTGGGCAGGGCGTGATCCCTGAATGAGGAAGGGGGCCCGAAGAGCTTTTAACAAAGGGGAGCTCTAAAAAGCAACCCGTTTTGATCTGAGGCAGAAGGACAGCCTGGGAGTTATTAAGGTGTCCCAGCTGCTTGAACAGGAGCAGGGAAGGGTGAGTGCACAGACTGCACTCTTTCCTCTTCAGACCTCACTTCTGATTGCTAAGCCCAATACATAGGATAACCCAATTGGGGACATGCTAAGAGACTGCAAGAGAAAGATGTTTTTCTGGAACCTGGGGCTCAGACCACAGAATAACCATTAGAGAATCAGCTCTGGGGCAACCCACTCCCACAAACTGGTATTAAGTACCACAGAGAAAGCAGGATCTAAGCACAAGCTAGAGAGGACCTATAGTCTCAGAGGTCAATTCTGAAACACTGCCACCCAGGGGATGACTCAGCAATTGACTCTTGTGTAATCACAAAAGAATAAAGAGATTCAGACATACCACCCACTTAAAAACCAGGACTGGCTTTCAGCACTGAGCAGAAAGGGAACGAAAGGAACTGCAATATCGTCCTGACTAGGAAACAGGCATGCCAAACAGAACAATAGAGCAAGTGAATGACCTCCACTATGGCCCATTCTATTCTTTTATTTTTATTATTTTAATCTAATTAAAAAACTAATTTTTTTCTTTTTTCCTCAATTGATTTTACCTTTTTAATTAATACATTTTTATTTTCAAGCAGTATTTTTACTACTACTATTTTTACTTATTACCTTATGTTCTCTTTATTTTACTTTGGGATTAGAGTTCTACATTCTATTTTCAGTTTTCCTTTAGCATCATTTTACTCTATCTCATCTCTAGCTTTATGCCAACACTCTCTTCTTAACTTTTCCCATTTTTGTCTTGTTTCTCTTACCCTTTTCCAACTTTAAACTTTCCCTATTTTTTTATTTTTACCTGGTTAAAACTTCACCCCACTTATATATTTAATTTCTAATCCCCTACTCCAAGTCCATACACACCTCTCTTTTCTGTCTTCACTATCCAAAAAATTATTTTTCTCTATGTCCTTGTATTGTTGTTTGCTTGAACGTTGATTATATCAATTTTTTATACTTTTTTGTGAGATTGTTTTTGCTTATTCTACTTGTTTTATTTTGCTTTTGCTTTTCTTTGTTTTGGTTTATTTTTTACCTCTGTTTTCCCTCATCTCTTTTGATATTAGTTGTTATTTGTAATTTTTATTAATTTCCAGGTACTTGTTGCTGACATTTGTTGGGATTAGTGGCTGTTCTATAGTTTTTTCCTCATATATATAATTTGTTTCCATTTTCTTTCTTATTCTCCTTTTCTCTCTTACTTTCTTTTTTTTTCTCCCTTCTTCTTCTTGTTCTCCTTTTTTTTCTTTTTTCTCTTTTTTCTCCCTTCTACCAAATTCATTTTTGCACTTCTTTCTTTTTTTTTTTCTCCTTTCTCTCTTGTGCTTTTTCTACTTACCCATAATTTGTCTTTCATTGGTGGTCACCATTTTTGTGGTTGTTAACAACATGAATACATTTCTGTTCAATGCCTTGTATGTTGTACGTGGTCGTGTTGTATTTTGTGCCTTTAAATCAACACAGGAGAGAGAACTACATAACCAGACATTCAGAGAAGAAAAAACAGCCCGCATATGAAAGAAAAGCAGGCATCACCAGAAAAGGAAGTAAACAAAATAGAAGCGAACAGCCTTTCAGAGAAAGAGTTCAGAAAAATGGTCATAAGGTGGCTGGAAAGAATGGAAGACAAAATAGACAATATGAGTAAGAACCAAGAGTAAATTATAAAGAATCAAGAAGAAATGAAAAATGACATCGTTGCCATAAAGAACTCAATAGAAAGCTTCAAAAGTAGACTAGAAGAAGCAGAGGACTGCATCAGTGAGCTAGAATACAAGGTAGGAAAAAAATACCCAAGTACAGCAGCTTCTAGAAAAAAAAAATTTAAAAGAAAGAGGAGAGCCTAAGGGAACTTTGGGATAACACAAAACAAAACAACATCCATATAATTGGGGTTCCAAAAAGAGTGGAAACTGAACAAGGAATAGAAAACCTGTTTGAAGAAATAATGACAGAAAACTTCCCCAATATAGGAAAGAAAAAACCCACACAAATCCAAGAAACTCACAGAGTCCCAAGCAAAGTGAACCCCCCAAAACCAACAGCAAGGCACATTATAATTAAAGTGGCAAACACCAATTATAAATTAAGAATCTTAAAAGCAGCCAGAGAACGACAGAAAATTACCTACAACGGAATCCCCATCAGAGTAGCAATCTATTTCTCAACAGAAACTGATCAGGCCAGAAGGGAATGGAATGAAATATACAAAGTCATGCAAAGGAAGGGTATGAATCCAAGGATAGTGTGCCCAGCAAGGCTTTCAATCAAAATTGAAGGTGAAATCAGGAGTTTCACAGACAAAAAAGGACTAAGGGAATTTATTACCACCAAACCAGCAATGCAAGAAATACTAAAGGGTCTGCTGTAAAAAAAAAAAAAATAGGAGGTGAAGAGGGAACACAGGGGTAAAGAATAAAAATGGCAACACATAAGTACCTGTCAATAATAACTTTAAATGTAAATGGTTTAAATGCTCCAATCAAAAGACATAGGGTAAAGGATAGGATAAGAAAACAGGACCCATATATCTGCTGTCTACAAGAAACCCACCTCAGAAAAAGAGATGCACACAGACTGAGGGTGAAGGGATGGAAGATGGGATTTCAGGAAAATGGAAATGAAAAAAAAGCTGGGGTTGCAACACTTATATCTGACAAATTAGTTCTTAAAGTGGAGGACATAACAAGAGATAAGGAAGGCCACTTCATAATACTAAAGAGAGCAATCCAACAAGAAGAAATAACTCTGGTAAACATATACACACCCAATATAGGAGCACCTAAATACATTAAAAAAAAAAACAACTGGATATCAAGGGAGAGATTGACAGCAATACAATCATAGTAGGAGACTTTAATGCCCCACTGCCACCACTGGACAAATCCTCTAAACAAAAAATCAGCAAAGAACATCAATCCTAAATGACTCACTAGACAAGGTGGAATTAATTGACATCTTCAGAACATTTCATCCCAAAGGCAAAGAATATACATTCTTCTCAAGTGCACATGGGTCATTTTCAAAGATAGATCATATGTGGGGTCATGGGAAAAGTCTCTTCAAATTCAAGAAGTTAGAAATCATATCACAGTGGCATAAAACTAGAAATCACCTACAATAAAAACAATATAAAGAAATCAAACACATGGCGACTAAACAGTATGCTATTAAACAACAACTGGGTAACCAGAGAGATCAAGGAAGAAATAAAAAACATCATGGCAACAAATGACAATGACAACACAACAATCCAAAATGTATGGGACACAGTGAAAGCAGTCTTGTGAGGGAAGTTCATAGCCCTATAAACCTACTGTAAAAAAAAACAGGAAACAATGGTAATAAATTACCTAACCCTACAACTCAAAGAGCTAGAAAGAGAGCAACAAGAAAAGCCCAGTGTAAGCAGAAGGAAGGAAATAGTAAAGATCAGAGTGGAGATAAACAACACAGAGAGCAAAGAAACAATTCAAAAGATCAACAAAACCAAGAGCTGGTTCTTTGAAAAAATAAAAAAGATTGATGGACCTCTAGACAGGCTCATGAAGAAGCAAAGAGAGAAGACCCAAATAAACTAAATCAGAAATGAAAGAGGAGAAATAAGAACAGAACCTCTGGAATAAAAAGGATTGTTAAAAAATACTATGAACAACTCTATTCCAACAAAATGGACAATCTGCAGGAAATGGACATATTCCTAAAAAATATATAAACTTCCAAAATTCAGTTAGGAAGAATCTAAATATCTCAATAGAACAATAACTATGGAAGAAATTGAAGCAATCATCAAAAAGCTTCCAGCAAACAAAAGCCTGGGATCAGATAGCTACACAGGAGAGTTTTACCAAACATTGAAGGAAGAATTAAAACTTATCCTCCTCAGACTATTCAAAAACATTCAAGAAAAAGGAACGCTTCCAAACACCTTCTATGAAGCCAGCATCACCCTAATACCAAAACCAAATAAAGACAACACAATGAAAGAGAATTACAGGCCAATCTCTCTCATGAACGTAGATACTAAAATCCTCAACAAAATTCAAGCAAATCTGATCCAACAATACATCAGAAAGATCATACACCATAACCAAGTACGATTTATCCCAGGAATGCAAGAATGGTACTATATATGCAAATCAATTAACATGATATATCACATAAACAAATTGAGAGATAAAAATCACATGGTCATATCAATTGATGCAGAAGAAGCATTTGACAAAATCCAACACCTTTTTTGATAAAAACTCTCAACAAGGTGGGAATAGAAGTACCATACCTCACAATATATGATAAACCCACAGCTGATATACTCAATGGGCAAAAACTAAAACCATTTCCTCTAAGAACAGGAACAAGACAGGGATGCCCACTCTCACTCCTGTTCAATATAGTACTGGAAGTATTAGTCATTGCAATTAGACAAGAAGAAGAAATAAAAGGCATCAAATTGGAAAAGAAGAAGTAAAACTTGCTTATTTGCAGATGACATGATACTGTACATAAAAAACCCAAAGGACTCCATCAAAAAACTTATAGACTTAATAAAGGAATTTGGCAATGAAGCAGGATACAAAATTAATGCCAAGAAATCTATGGCATTTCTATACACCAATAGTGAAATTAAAGAAAGAGAGACTAAAAAGCAATCTCATTTACCATCGCACCAAAAAAATTAAGATACCTAGGAATAAACATAACTAAGGGGGTAAAGGACCTATACACAGAAAACTATAGGACACTGAAAAAAAGGGAAGACGTAAACAGATGGAAAAGTGTACATTCTCATGGATTGGGAGAATCAACATCATTAAAATGTCCATACTACCCAAAGCAATCTATAGATTCAATACACTACCCATTAAAATACCAACAACATATTTCACAGACCTAGAAAGAACTCTCCTAAGATTCATCTGGAACAAAAAAGACTGTGAATAGCCACAGCCATCCTAAGAAAGAAGAATAAAGTAGGTGGGATTTCCATTCCAGATATTAAACTATATTACAAAGCAACTGTTCTCAAAACAGCCTGGTACTGGCACAAGAACAGACATATAAACCAATGGAATAGAATAGAAAATCCAGATATCCACCCAAACCACTATGCTCAATTAATACTTGACAAAGTAGGCATGAATATACAATGAATCCCAGACAGCCTCTTCAATAAATGGTGTTGGGAAAATTGGACAGATACATGCAAAAAAATGAAACTGGACCCCCAAACTTACACCATACACAAAAATAAACTCAAAATGGATACAGGACTTAAACATTAGAAGGGAAACCATAAAAATTCTAGAGGAATCCACAGACAGCAGAATCTTAGACATATGCCGAAAGAACTTCTTCACTGATACTGCTCCAAGGGCAATGGAAGCTAAAGAGAAAATAAACAAATGGGACTACATCAAAATAAAAAGCTTTTGTACAGCAAAGGAAACCATCAACAAAACAACAAGAAAGACCACTGTACGAGAGAACCTATTTGCAAATGTTATCACTGATAAAAGTTTAATCTCCAACATGTACAGCCAACTTATACATCTTAATAAAAGTAAGTTAAATGATCCAATAAAAAAAACTGGGCAATGGCCTTAATTAGAACCTTTTTGAAAGATGACAGAAGGAAGGCCAAGAGACGCATGAAAACATGCTCAGAGTCGCTAATTATCTGAGAGATGCAAATCAAAACGACAATGTGATACCATCTCACACCTGTCAGAATGGCAATCATCAACAAATCAACAAACGACAAGTGCTGGCAAGAATGCGCAAAAAAAGGAACCCTTGTGCACTGCTGGTGGGAATGCAGACTGATGCAGCCACTGTGGAGAACTGTATGGAGTTTCCTCAAAAAACTAAAAATGGAATTCTCATTTGACCCAGCAATCCCACTCTTAAGAATATATCCTAAGAAACTAGAAACACCATTCAGAAAGGATTTATGCACCCCTATGTTCATAGGAGCACAATTTATAATAGCTACAATTTGAAAACAGCCTAGGTGTCCATTAGCAGTAGAGTGGATCAGAAATCTATAGTACATCTACACAATGGAATTCTATGCTGCCATAAAAATGAAGGAATTCTTACCATTTGCAGCAATCTATTTGGAACTGGAGAGCCTTATGCTAAGTGAAATAAGCCAATCAATGAAGAAGAAACACCATATGATCTCACTCATTTGTGGGTCATAAAGAACATTAAAAACTGATGAACAAAAAGATTGATACAGAGGTAGTAAAGCATCAAACAGACTGTCAAATTATAGCAGAAAGGTTAGGGCGAGGTGGGGTAAATAAGGGATCGACCAAAGGACTTGTGTGCATGCATATAAGCATAACCAATGGATGGAAGACACTGGCGAGTTAGGGTATGCCTGGGAGGGCGAGGGGATAGCAATGGGAAGATAGGTATATATATAATACATTAATAAAATTTTTTTTTTAAAAAGGATGACACATGGGCTAGATGTTTTCCAGGACTTTGGAAGGTAGGTAAAAAGGGTTCTTTGTTGGTTTGGTTTTTTTTTTCTTCAATTTTGAATTGAAAGGACTATGTAAGCCTAGATCTTCCCAGGAGAGACCCTGCCTGAAAATGAAGCCAACATAGACAAGAGCAGAACTACAGAAAAAGAAAACAATCTACTAACATCTTTTGATTATCTACAGGTATCCAAAAAAATGTATACACATTTGGAATAATTATAAAGACATGTTTATTAAAATACATTTCATTTTCAAAAAATAATAGAATCTACAGACATAGCGTGTATACATTTTTTGAACATCCTATATATATAGCCATTGCTGAAACTAAGCCTAGTTTTAGATTTTTTTTCTCTTTTGTGAGTCAATGGATCCTTTTTTGTTTAAGCTAATTTGAATTGGTTTTCTGTTGCTCTCAATGAGAAGAGCTCTAACTTGAACACCAAAAGTAATTCCAATGCTGAAAGACTTAAGAAAAATGTCAACATAAAATCCTTTCATGTGTCAAATTCTTCTTCAATTTATAGCTTTATTTTTTATTAATTTTTTATACATATCTCCCCATTGCCCCCTCTCCCTCCCAGGCATACCCCAACCCCCCAGTGTCTGTGATCATTGGTTATGTTTATATGCATGCATACAAGTACTTTGATTGATCACTTATTTACCTCACCTAACTTTAATCTTTCTGCTGTAATTTCACAGTCTGTTTGATGCTTTATGATTTTTGTCCCCCTGAGAATTATCAGTCTACTCCCTTTATGTGCTCCTGATTCTATTATATTCACCAGTTTATTCTGTTGATCAAATTTTTAATTCACTTAATTTTTAGATTCACTTGTTGATAGATATGTATTTGTTGTTCATAATTTTTTGGCTTTTATCTTTTTCTTCTTCCTCTTCTAAAAGAGTACCTTTCAGCATTTCATATAACACTGGTTTGGAGTTGATGGACTCCTTTAGCTTTTTCTTCTCTGTGAAGTTCTTTATCTGCCCTTCAATTCTGAATGATAGCTTTGCTGGATAGAGTATTCTTGGTTGTAGGTTCTTGCTATTCATCACATTCATCATTTCTTGCCCCTCCCATCTGGCCTGCATCGTTTCTGTTGAGAAATCGTATGGGTGCTCCCTTGTAGGTAATGAACTGTTTTTCTCTTCCTGCTTTTAATATTCTCTCTTTTTCTTTTGCTCTTGGTATTTTAATTATGATGTGTCTTGGTGTGGTCCTCTTTGGATTTCTTTTATTTGGGGTTCTGTGTGCTTCCTGGACTTGTAAGTCTATTTCTTTTACCAGATGTGGGAAATTTTCAGTCATTATTTCTTTAAATAGGTTTTCAGTATCTTGCTCTCTCTCTTCTTCTGGCACCCCCACAATTCTGATGTTGGTACGCTTGAAGCTGTCCCAGAGGCTTCTTACATTATCTTCACATTTTTGGATTCTTTTCTCTTCTTGCTTTTCCAGTTGAATGTTTTCTGCTTCTTTATATTTCAAATTTTTGACTTGATACTTGCCATCCTCTAGTCTGCTGTTAGGACTCTGTATAATATTTTTTATTTCAGTCAGTGTCTCTAGTATGTCCTTTTTCATCTCCTCTTGGGTCTCACTAAATTTATCCAACTTTTCTAGCATATTC
>PVJN01026888.1:0-11401 GCA_004026805.1 Lasiurus borealis | reverse complement strand
AGGTGGTTTTGAACTCTATATCCAGTCGTTTTTTTTTCCTCCATTTCTTTTGTGATCCCTTCCCTTGTCTCAGCATTTTAACTATGTCGGGGAAATTTCTGTGTTGAATTCAGCTTTATGATACCAGACTTGCAAAACCAAAGAAGCCTCTGTTGAGCTTGGGATAGGTGGAGTCTCAGGGCTTAAGGGACCGCCTTGCCCTCCATGGCCCTTGAGTCTCACCTGACTGGGTAATCGCTGGAGCGCTCCTTGTGCCCGAGTGCCCACAGTGCCTCTAGACCACTGCCCCTCCGGCTCCCCTGCACACCAGGACCACACGAGACTAGGTCCCCAGAATTTTTCCCAAAACAGGGGCTTAGTGGAGTCAGAAGTGGCACAGTTGGGAGGGTCTGTCTCCCGCCCAGCCAGCGGCACAATCAGCAATCTATCCTGTGCGCAGTGCAGTGCACAACACTAGGCCTTTGATCTTTTGCGACTCCCCTAAATTTGCATGCATTTCTCCCTTTTCACAGTCCAAACTCCCCCCTTATGAGTTTCGGCTGGATCTGGGGTTTAGTGTCGTAGGATAAGGGGTTCAATGCCTTTGAGAGTCTCTGTCTCCCTCCTGTCAGAGAAAACCAGCCAGGCACTCCGGTACCCGCTCTCTCCACGTGTGCGTCTCCGTACCTCAACTTTTTGCAGCTCCTCTGGGTCTCTGTGAGCCCCTCTCTCCCTCTAGTTGTAGAACTTCCACTCAGCCAGCTTTCCTGTGGTTCTGGATGATGTCCATTCTGTCTTTTAGTTGTAGTTTTGAAATTGTTGTGCGAGGCAGCAATGTAGGAATTTACTTATGCCGCCATCTTGGATTCTCCCCAATTTATAGCTTTAAATGCTAAATATCAATACTTCATATCAGAGCATGGCATCAATAATGGACATTTTCATAAGTCCTCTTTAGAGTCCAAAAATCTAAGATAATTTGACTCATGCACTAATATGGTTGGATGATCTTCAGATCTTTATTTTGAGAGAATTTTCTTAGACACAAATGTAATATCCAAAATTGTCAGGTAAAGATGCAAAAATATATAGATATATAAATATACACCAAAGTGCAGTCAGAGAGAGTTTGAAGATAATTCTCCCACTTCATAGTTTTTTTTCATCCTCAATTTCAGAATACCAAGTTTTTTTGGCCAAGAGAACATTAAGTGAATTAATATTCCCTAGGCTTTGGGTCATGTTTCTTATATTTATATCTTAAGGCTGATTGGAATAATAAACCTCCCTTACAGTGAAACCACAGCATAAAAATGAGAAACTACTTTTTTCTAATTAGTTGTAGAGATGATTTCTTGTTAGCCCTCTCCCTACAGAAACTCTTCAAAGATGCTCCACTGTGGTTAGCCCAGTGCAGAGGGAAGACAAGAGGTGGTTGGCCTCAGTGTTGAAGTCATTCATGTTCAGGCATCTTCAAAAGTAGGAGGGAAATACAGTCTTTGATGGTGAATATGTTTATTATTAAAATGTTGCATCTAAAGTGAAACAACATATTCAGGACTGGCTTTCCTTCGAGTTACAGTTGAAAATTGGAAATGTCTGTTATAAAATGTGTGGGTGGGTTTTCTGGTCTATTCAAAAATGGAGTCCCCAAACTAGTGTATCTAGTTATAAACTCCATAGCGTCTGTTTAGTAGGATATACCTCTGAAATTACCAATTGTGTTTTAATGATAATAGATAGCATTTAATGAATAGCATACACATATGTGCAAGGATTAATTTCTCCAGAAAAAAAAATGGAAATAGCTTCCTATCAACAAGGACTCTACAAGTCTCTGAATTCTTTATAGAAATGGTTAGTAACAGGCTGGGATAGATTTTTTTAATAAACAGTATTCCATTGGCTTTGAAGTTAAAATATCAATATATAAAAATAATTATTTTAAGATCCAAGAGGTGTGTGCAAAAATGAGAAATATTTTGAAGGTGTTAAAGTTACTTAATATATCTTTTCTAAAAAAGTAACAAACTATGTTCTCTTAACTGGCCTTAAAAGTCATTGTTTTCTTCTTCCAATAATTTTCTTTGTGCTCTTCTGAGATGTCTTCAAGTTCTGCAAAGGTCTCAGAATAATAATTCATACAGGAAATTATCAGTATGACCTCTTGGAGAAGACATTCAATAAGTATGCTGCTTACTTTTTAAATAATCCTATGCTGATTGTGTTCACAACTAATTTTAAGAATCACCACATTTTTTCCCTGTCATAATAAATCCTTTATTATTCAAACGACAGTCCCTGCCATGTAAAGACTCAGCACTCATTTCCTTAAATTTTTATTCTGTTTAATTCCAAATATATTTTTATAAAGGTCATTTTGACCAGATTTGAGAGATATTTCATCATAGATATAAAAAATCCAGATGATGGATGAAATCATGTCTATGTTCCCTTTCCAGCTCTGATGTGCATGGCCTTCTGTGGGAATGGTCAAGTCTTAGTTACAATCATATATTACAACCTTCTTTTTTATCCTAGTTCTCAAGTTCTATAAATCAAAATTAATTTAATAAACTATTTTAGATTCTTCACTTTCTTTTTCAATTCTAGGTAGAAAACCTTTTCTTTCCTAACCTTCTAAATTGGTCATTATTCTTGAAAGTAAGAGTGTATGTCTACTTAGTGTTTATATGGATTTTTCCACAATCCAACTGCACAGATTCCTGTGAAGTTAATCTTTTCTTAACAATATACATACACTTTTTTAATTGGATGTTTCTCCAAAACATACCTTCATAAATGATTCCACCAGCCTGCATAACGTTTTGTGGTGGGGAAGAGGGAGAGCATCTCCTTCTCCCGCTCTGAAAGCTTACTTGAGAAGCCTCCCGGAGCAGCAGTGGGCAGGATGATGCCTTGGATGGCTGCACGTAGACTTTCCAAGGGGCCAAGTTCTTCATCCTTTTACTGTGCCAGAGTCCTCCGCTCGAATCTGTGTACAAGGAAATGTGGCTTCCTCTCAGTCCTTCGAGAGACTGAGTTTGATAATGCTTTCGAACATGAGTTCGAGAACACCACACTGGACCTGATAAAAAAAAAGTGGGGGGGTGGTCCCAGCCCGATCTGTAACCCTATCTGGTTTTTGAGAGGCATAGAATGCGCAGGAGAAACTCTCTTGGTTTCTCCCAAATGTGGACTGGACAAGCCTAGGAGGTCTGCTTGGCTCAGCGTAAAGAAAGAACCTCACCAAACTTTCTCATTTAGCCATTGCTGGAACCGACGTGAAGGTGAAGGTAAGGAAATAATTCTAGAGTTTCCCTTGGAATATTTCTAATTTTTAAAATGTTTTTATTGACTTCAAAGAGGAAAAGAGAGGGAGAGAGAGATAGAAACATCAGTGATGAGAGATAATCATTAATTGGCTGCCTCCTGCACACCTCCACTGGGGATCGAGCACACAACCCAGGCATGTGCCCTGACCAGGAATTGAACTGTGACCTCCTGGTTCAAAGCTCAACACTCAACCACTGAGCTATGCTGCCTGGGCTATTTCAATTTTTTTTTCACCCTACAGAGCTAAGGAGCTCCATAGTATTTTTAGCAGAGACTTTAACCCTTAAAAGAATAAAGGAATGAGGTTCTCTAAATGACAACTAGCCTAAGATCAGGCTAAAATTAAAGGCAATTTAATAGTCTCATTACATTCTTTATCCTTAGTTACTTTCATCCTGCTCTTCTTTAGGAGTTGGGAAAATTTACTCTGAGGATACTCTTATAGGGCTTCAGATCCAGCCCCCTTATTTCTGGTGGATATAGCGATATGGACAGAGATGGGAAGTACTAATCTCATAAACAACATTGTATTTTTCTTCATATCGTAATAGAATTTGTTTTTTCTCAAAAGAAGTTTTTTACTTAAAAATGTTTTCCATATGAATAGAAAAAATTGAAAAATTTTAAATTAGTGTCAACTTACAAGTAATAACAAGTGTTGGAGACATGGAGAAAAAGGAATCCTCATTCATTGCTGCTGGGAATGTAGACTGGTACAGACTATGGAAAACAGTATGGTAGTTCCTCAAAAAGTTAAAAATAGAGCTACCACATGACCCAGCAACTCCTTTCTGGGTACCTACCTAAAAGGTTATTTTAAAATGTATTTTTATTGATTTCAGAGAGGGGGAGATAGAAATAGAAACATCAATGATGAGAAAGAAACATTGATCTGCTGCCTCCTATACGTCTCCTACTGGGGATTGAGCCTGCAATTTGGGCATGTGCCTTTGACCAGAATCGAACCTGGGACCCTTCAATCCTTAGGCCGATTATCTTCCCACTGAGCAAACCGGCTAGAATAATTTTTGAAAACATGTATTTGCTAAGATATATGCACCCCTATGTTCACTGCAGCATTATTCACAGTGAAGACATGGAAACAACTAAAGTGTCCTTGGTAGATAATTGGATAAAGAAGACATGGTACACACATACAATGGAATACTACACATCCATACAAAAAGATGAAATACTGCCATTTGTGACAATATGGATAGACCTTGAGAATATCATGCTAATTGAAATAAATCTGAAAGAAAAAGTCAAGAACCATATTTCACTCATATGTGGAATATAAAACTGAAGCAACAAATGAACAAACAAGCAAAATAAACAAGTAAACACTCATAGATACAGACAATTATATGGTGATTACCAGAAAAAAAAGGGAATGAGAAGGTACAGTAAAGGGGATCAAATATAGGATGATAGAAGTTGATTTGATTTGGGTAGTGGGGACACACAGTGCAATATTCAAATGATGTATCACAGAATTGTACACTTTAAATCTATATAATTATATTAACGAATATCACCCCAATAAATTTAATTTGAAAAAAAATAAATAAATGAAAATCAGTGTCAAATTAGATTTTTGAAAACCTGACAAGCAAATATTCAGAATCAGGACCCGGCATAGCTTTTGTGCAGTGTAAAAAGTAAAGCTTCAAACAAAGATTCAAACTGTACTCTCTACAATATAAATCAATTTCATTTTAAGGAGGGGTAAAATCTAGACTCAAGATTTTGAAGCCTAACTACCAATTCTCCCACTGCTCCAACCAAACAACATTAACAAGTGTTACTCAGTCCTTTTCATGGGCTCAGCTCTATCCTTTTTAGTGCCATGTGGGAGTGAAGCTAACAATGCTTCTCTGTTCAGGAGGCAAATCTATTCTTCAGCTGGAGGAGTAATGAGGTTCAGTTAGAAGGTGTAATGTTCACTCTAACATCAATCATTCTAAATACAAGTAAATTCATGCAGACTGGCAAAGGAGCCCCACTCACAATTGCACAGAATCAGGTGCAGACTCTGATGAATCTTATATCCCCATCATATAGCAAGACTTTTCTTTATTAAATGCTATTTATAATGACTGAGGAGTAAGCAAGTTTTATGAGGTCTCACAACAGGATATGTTGAGAGTAGAAGCTACATAGATTCAGGGCTGCATTAAAAGGAAAGAGAAAAATTATAAAGCATGTGGCACTCCTCCAGCAAATTGTCATTACTAGCAAGGTAGGGCTTGATTAACGTTGTTTTTATATTAATTTTGAAGTAGTTTAAGGTAGGTGTGGTATAGAGATTATATTGCCAAAAAAGAAAATCTTTGTAGCTCCCATATTCTTTCATTGGGAGTAGAATATAGTTTGAGAGCTTCCTGGAAAGAAATTTGATATTACAAGTCAGGAACCTTAAAATATCCAGACCCTTTGATATAGTAATTCTATTTTTAGGAAACTGCCCAAATAGAATAATCAGAAAAATAGGCAAAGATGTATGTGCAAAGGTAACAATGGAACATCATTTATATAATAGGCAAAAGAATAAAAACCAAAGAAGACCCCAAATGATAGATTGGTTAATTCACAGGTCAGCACACATTTTCTGTAAAGGCTTGAAGAGTAAATATTTTAGGCTTTACACACAACTACTAATCTGTCATTGTGGTGGAAAAGCAGCAGAGACAATAGTACGTCAGTGAACATGCTAGGTTCCAATAAAACTTATTAAGAGACTGAAATGTGAATGCATATAATTTTCAAATATTGTGAAATGTTACTCATCTGATTCTTTTCAAGAATTTAAAAGTGTAAAAAACATTCTTAGGTCCTGGTTTTTACAAAAACAGGTGGCAGACCAGATTTAACAACCCCTGGCTTAAATTCAAACATCATTATTAAATTTTTATGTTCATTATTTAATATGAGTCAAAATTACACATTGAGGGAAAGGAAGGAGAAAAGGATGAAGAGGAAGAAGAGGGAAAACTGGAAGCTAATAAGCCAAAATACTTATAGTAGTTATTTCTAGGTTGAGAAATTATAGATGATATGTATTTATTATTATTATTTTATATTTTTGGCTTTTTCAATAAGAATGTATATGTTATTTTATGATTCAAAGTGATACTTTAAGGAGAAATTTTTGGCTCAAAGGATTCATTTCTTACTCATTCTTTAGACATTACTCAAACGTTGGCCTTTCTGAAATTCTTGACAAAGCACACACTGTTTTCTAGCAATAACTTTTAAACAACACCATTTCATTAAACATAATATAATAATTCACTTACTTTTAGGGGCATATTATTTTTAAAATTAAATAACTTAGGTCTTAGCCCCAAATTCAGAGTCTGTCTTCCTTCCTTTTTCATTTCCCTCCCAGCTGTGTGCACCCCTCAGCCTCTCCCTAATGACTTGGCAAGTTCATGCTGCCCTAACTCCCCCGCACTCGCATCGGAACATCTCCAACTATTTCACCCCACCTGCACCCAGCAAAGTGTCTCAGATGCACCCATCTAACCTCAGATGCTTACATTCCATCATCTCTAGCTCACCTGTTATTGACCCACAGTTGGTGGTTATATACCGGATAGTGAGCTGACTTTGTCAGACCTTCAGAAATACCTTTATATTTATTTTAACAGGAAGTTTGGAATCTGAATATCTTAACTCCATTGAAAAATTAGCTGATGGGTAAATTTCAGGCATCCAAGCCAGGATTTCCCAAGCATATTTCATAAACACTTGTCCTATGACATATTGCATGGGGGCGGGGGTTGGGAACCAAGATCTATGTTCATATCATTTTGAGAGATGCTGCATATAGTATTTGTATGCAAAAATGCATACATTTATGAGACTCAAGATTCATATTAGTACATAAAAGGCTTTGCAAAGTCCAAAAGTAAAGATGCCAATTTAACTTTGTGCAAGTCATTGTTTTCTAAATTTATTTTCAGCCTCCTTGCCCGCCCCTCCTGCCTTTTGTTTGAAGAGGAACACTTAAACATCCAGCAGACAGCAGACGGCAGTGTTTCCAAGGACCACTCTTGGGAATACCCTGGCCTGGCCAATAAAATAGCTGAGTTGGAATGGGGTGGGTAGAATAGGCTCCAGAGTTCCTCAAATCACTTTGCATTGAACTATGATAGTCCAGACTCTGAATCACACCCTTCCTGGCCTGGAATGCACTGTATTCTCCCCATGCTTCATCATTACTCTCTTTGCATTTCTACTTAACAACTGAATTATTTCTACTCCCTTCTTCTCCACCTGGTGCTTTTTCTTCTAGCAGTCCCGAGGACTCCCTGCCACAGGTGCTCTCACTCTAGTACATGGCCGTTATTGTTGAATGTTCACTCAGCAATTGTGTATTTAAATTGACATTAAAATCACCATAGCTTCCCTTGGCTGCTGCCAAAAATTAGCATATGTTTTCAGTATTATGAGACACACACAGCTGACATTTTTAGAAATTATATCGTATCTATAAAAACATATGTATCCAACTGGGTTAGATTAGATGATCCCAAATTTATTTTTCTAAGAATTGAGCACATCCAATATACTCTTCTCTGAATGCATCTCATTGTTTCTACTTTGGCAATATCTTTCAAATATCCAACCACCAGGGAGAATTATGCATTAACCTTTAATTCAATTAATAGCTTCTTAGAAAAACTTGTACTTCTCCCAAATGCTAATTTCTATGGCTAGGCTGAAAGTACATAGTTAGAATATTGCTGCTACTATCACAAAACCAATTATTCCAGATTGCAAATTTGTGCCCTTTATAGCTAAAGCTCAAAGAAACACATGGCCAGTTCAGCATTTGTCGGTTTCCAAACCACAGTATGATATCCTGGATTTGTTCTGGTCATTTTCTGATAAGTCTTATTACCAAGGAGCAAAGACATACGTTCTCATATTAACATTTGTATTCTGATCCACTACCATCTCACCATACACACTCAGCAGGTTTCAAATTAAACAACAGTGAGAAAGATAGAGTTGGAACCGAATAATGAGTCTGGTTTAACAGGAGAATATTACTCAGGAATGCAGGCTTAAGTTAAATTGTTTTTTTCTCCTCCCTCAAGGAATGACCCTGAGGAGTTTTTCTGTAACCATGAATTTCACTTACAAGGAAGCCTCCATGAAGTTGTAAGACAGTGTTATATTATTACAGACAATATGGAAACTCCAAGGAGGGTTTTTGAGAAAGTATAAGTAGAAAGCAATTTTCTTCTCAAAGAAGAACCTTTTTGGGGTGAAATTTCCTCAAAATAGTAAAATCAAGTTTTCTGTGTCTAAATAAATTCCTCTGCTTTTGGTTTCTTTCTTGAAATATTCTTGATTTCACTTTTTATAGAAAATAGGAGTTAACCATTATTCCACTACAAATCCAAAGATCACTGATGGTCTTTGAAGCCTCAACCTCTTAGATCTCATCTCCCAACCCTCTTCTCCCATTCACTCTGCTTTGGTAATAATATCACTCACTTGCACAAACCTAAGAATGAGTGCCTCCTTCATTTCTGCACCCTAGCTCCTGCATACTTGCCTCACCCATAGACATGATTCTGACCCAGAAGCTAATATTGTAGTCAGGAAGCTTAATCATTGTATTAGTAAGAATGAGCTAAATTAAGCTGCAATAACAAAGCAGTCCTATAATTCTGTTGGACTTAACTCAACAAAGGATAGTTTCTTGTTCTCAGTACAGGCAGATTAGCTGGAGCATCTACTCCACTTAAGGAACTGAGTGATAGCAGCTCTACCTTGTTGTATTCCTTCCATCTGAAACATGTAGTTTCTGGTCACTGCAGTAGAAGAAGAATATAGACTGTACAGAGTCCTCAGCCAAGCAGGGCTGTTAATATGAGAAAGTATGTCTTTGCTCCTTGGTAATAAGACTTATCTAAAAATGACCAGAACAAATCCAGTATATCATATTGTGGCTTGGAAACCAACAAATGCTGAACTGGCCATGTGTTTATCACTTCCTTGATTTCAATATCTAGAACTGCAAGAGGACTGGGAGGTAGAGGAAAGTAAAATATTTGATAAACTTTATTGTCTCTGTTGAATGCATATATATGAGTAGCTGCAACTAAATATAACAGATAAAAGTTTTAACCTCTAATGCCTCCAATTCCTCAAATTTATGCTCTTTCTTATCCCCAGGCTTTCAAATGTAATAATGATCCTACTCTTTGGTATATTCACAAATGTACTCCACTATCAAGTCCTACACTTGGCTATTCAACATTCAGGTTTTAGCTCAGACAACATTTTTTCTGATAATCTATAATAATAAAATGGTAATATGCTAATTAGACCAGACAGCCGAATGACCTTCCAGATGAAGCCATCACAGCAGGGGCAGAGGCAGAGATGGTTAGGGGTGATCAGGCAGGCAGACAGAGTGGTTAGGGGTGATCAGGCAGGCAGATGAGCAGTTTGGGACAATGAGGCAGGCAGGTGAGTGGTTAGAGGTGATGAGGCAGGCAAGCAGAGGAGTTAGGGGCGATGAGGCAGTAAGGCAAGTGGTTAAGGGTGATTAGGCAGGCAGGTGAGCAGTTAGGGGCATCAGGCAGGCAGAGTGGTCAGGAGTTATCAAGCAGGCAATAGGCAGGCAAGCAGTTAGGAGCCAGTAATCCCAGATTATGAAAGAGATGTTGGACATCCCCCAAGAGGTCCTGGATTGTGAGAGAATTCAGGCCAGGCTGAGGGATGATCTCCCCCCAAGCATGAATTTCATGCACCAGGCCTCTAGTCTTTAAATAACCCCCCTTAGTTCAACCTAGATCCTTCTTTTATATACTTTCCCCCACAATGATGGCTAGCATTTGTTACCTACTCTAGTTCTCTTTGAGCACTTCCCATTTAATTGTCACAATAGGCCAATGAAGTGGTATCTTAGCCCAAGTTCCTTAACAAACAGAACTTTACCCCAAAGCATATATGCTAGCCCTATACTAGGTGGGTGATCCAGGGAGGCAGGAGGATAAGAAGAGGTCAATGAAGCAGGGAAAGGCAGAACATATATTAGGTACTGGGATATATACCTGGTCATAGCTTTGTGACAAGCTGGGTGCTCATAAGAAATTAAGAGGGATTTAGAGAGAGAGAGAAAAGGCATTAACTACTGTGTCTCTGAGAAGTCCATCCCAACTACAATTAGGCCAGGGCAGCCACTGCAGGCTCCAGGTCTGTAGTGATGGCAGCAGCATGGACCCATGCCCAGAGGAAGAGGATGAGCTATTACAAGGACAGCTCCAGCTAGAAAACAAGGTGTGGACATGCATCTGGGGTGGCCCACACACTGAAACCAGCAATATTTTTTTCGGTAGTTGTGATTTATCTCCAGTGTTCAGATGATGAAACTCATGACAGAAATATAAAAATTTCAACAAGGGGACACAGCTAGAAACGAACATAGCCAGGATGCAAATCAAGGAAAATTGGCTCCCAAACATATGGTCTCAACCATTACAATGCCACAAAAATGCAAACCCCAGAATGTTAAGGATTACTTTGTCCCCATCACCTGTCACAAATATAAAATTTGACATAGTAGATACCCAATAAATATTTATTGAATTAATAAATTAAAAATAAGTGATATTTCAAGAAAGGTTAAAGAAATCAGGAAGAAGGCAAGATTACATTTTATGGGTTGGTCTCAAAGGTTTCTCAGCAGAAGTTACATCTGAGCCAGATATCCTGAAAATTTAGAGAAAAGTCTGACCCAGAGAAACAAAGGCTATATTTGGAGGTTTCAGTTTTACTGAAATAGAGGATTAAAACAGGGTAATGGTGGGAGATAAGGTTTAAAAAGTACTTTGGCATCAACTTGTAGAAACTTTGCCATCCTCAGGTTGAACAAGCTGCATAAGTTATAGAGAAGTTAGAATTGTGTGCATTCCAAATGTATGTCTCACTTGTAGCAATGCCCACAGCCAGCCAAGAGTATGCCCCAGAATACACCCAAATCATGATTCATTTAAGCCACGTTTTATTATTTACTGCAGGAACCCACCATTGTTCATTTTGTTCTAGGAAACAACTCTAT